>JAABKJ010002883.1:0-26972 GCA_011634705.1 Andricus grossulariae
GCTCAAATTCATTACTATATATAAAAAAATATGCTCGCTGCGCGGGCAAATTCTCATTACGCGCTACGTGCGCGGCTCGCTTCGCTCGCAAGTTTGAGCGCACCTAGGGCGCGCCACTGTTGGTCATCCAAAATTTGTATGAGGATATTTTCGAACTTCTTGAACTTCTTGAATTTTCATCGGAATGAAAAATTTCATAAGATAATTTTCAAGACTCTTAAATTCGTTAGCCTTCATTTTAGGACCTCTGAAAAGTTTATCAAAGGCTGACTCGATTCGATTAATCCTTCAAAAGTCAGCGTGACTACAACATTCAGGTAACCATACATTCATGCATACAGGCATACAGCCATACAGACGTAGAGACAGACACCAACAAAATTTCATGATTTTCAGACTCTGTGAGTGCCGAAACGTAAAGATCCGTTAAAAACCAGAGATCGAAATTTTTTTATCAAATAAAACGGGTCTCATGAAAACAGATTCTCATCACTTGTGTCGCGCTTCGCGCTCGATTGCAGTGTGTCTAAAATGCTACATTTTTTGTATTATATTTAACTCCAGTATATTAAATGACTGCGCTTTCATTTATGTACATATGTGTTTTTTTTTAATTTCGTTATATATGTGTCTTATTAAAAAGTAGTGTGAAAAAAATTTAAAAATCATCCTTAGATGAACAATTTTGCCTTCTAAATTTTTTTCACATCTCATGTCTTCTGGCACAAGGTATTAATTTTCGATTCTTCATTCGAATTTTTGATGGGTCAAGCCACAATCAATTATTAGGGGCGGCTGTTTGAAGAACTTAACCCTTTCTTAGGCCCAAAACATATATGCCAAAGCTCAATCCGAATCCACAATTCTTTTCAAACTTTTCCTTATCCTGCTTACTTATTGACGATATCCTGTAATTGGAAAGACTTACACTACTACCCTGTTTTCAATCATCAGCTGTAAACTAAGGCAAGTGTTTGATGAAATGAGGATGTTATAAATTAATTTATTGTGATGTTTAAAATCTTTTGCAACGATGTTGTAAAAGGTTCAAAATTAGGAGGACGGCCTCTGGATGCTTTCTTAAAGCTAACATCTACCACTCCATTGGTTTTTAGTCCTATACTGCAAGGTGGTCTAGAAAGTTTCTTAAAATGCTACTGGTTTTCAATAGAACCATTCTTTGAGCTTTTCCCAGAGCCCTACTGACTCCTAAATATTCAAGATGTACAATGTATCTTGCGTGCATACTTCCTGTATTCGAAATCACAATAGGATGAATAGATATATGTTCCACATGCCTCCATATTGCCTTCACTTCATGCCTGAGCTCGCCATATTTATGAATTTCGGTTGTATAGGTTCCCTACAAATTTCGGTTAAGTGGACAAGCAATGTCGATGATGTAGACTTTTCTGACATTTTTCTCACGCACCACGAAGTCGAGTTCAAATGTCTTGGATATAATGATCCTTCTGGATAGTAACAGACCAACATAAAATATAACCTTCATTTTCTCAAAGGGTAATTTGAATGTATCCATATAACGGCATCCATTCTATTAGAGTCCTAGGTTTAAGGCAAGTTGTTGATCTATAGTGCCCGCCATATAATTATGTCTGTGCGTATAATCTCTTTGAGCAAATACGTGACAACCATCAGTGATATCTTCGATGAATTCGTTGGTCTCTCCACATAATGGGCACTTGTCAACCACTCTTTGATGTTACAGGTGCTCGCGATAATTTCTGATACTAAAAACCCTGTCCTGAATCGCAATGGCGAATCCTTCTGTTTCTGTTAACAGAACGCATTATTTAGCCTATTATTGGATGCCTCAGTATCCACTTCATGTTGATCAAACATTTTGGGGTGCTTACCTTGGATGGCTTATGGTCCCCATTGCGTTTTTTAAATCCTCCATCTTTTCTATCCGGAGATTTAAGGCCTCTTCTGAGGATAAATTCTAGGGCGTGTAAACCGCCTTGCAGACGGCATTGTAAGTCGCAAAATCTTCCTTGCTGTAAAAAATTGTCTAGAGACTGTAAAACTTGTGACTTATACAGTTTATTAACATTTTCAATGCCCCTACGCCATCTACGTCGTGGTAGAATTACACTTTCAATCGCCGAATGACTTTGATGCATTCGGTGCTTCGCTGTTGCGGAACAGATAGTTCTGTTCAACCTTTCAAGGTCGTTGTTCGACCATTTGATAAGCCCAAAAGAGTATGTGAGGACAGGAATGGCATAGGTCTTGAGTACTCTGATTTTGTTTGCCAAATTGAGAGAACTTTTCAGAACGAATCTGAGTCGCTATTCCAAATTGATTGTTCATAAATGTTGCAATTTTAAAATTCAACCCAACCGTCGGAAGTAGTTTTTTATAAATGACATAGTCTAGTAATTGATATCTTCAATTAATTATTCCATAAACAAACTTCACTGCCTACCGGATTTTTTGTGACGAAACGGGACTCATTTTATTCTCTGAATGCCAACTGCTTTCGAATACCCCTTACCGCTGGCATCAGTACCCTGGACATCAGTACGTCTTTTGCATCGCGAAAATCACGATCAAGAATGAGTTTGTCGCCCTCCATAAATAATTGGCCCGTGTAAGATTTTCGCTGTTACTTATTATTACTGCTTCTCTGATGGCGAGCATATGTACCGTCACGAATTAACATTATCTTATCATCAGAATTGAATAACATTGTAGACGCATCAGTGGTGTGGAAATCATTCAGTTTACGTCTAGAGACAGAACTTAATCCAGATCGTGAGGTTAAAACATCTTGTTCAAAAAAGTTCATGATAGATGTATGTTAGAATAGTCTGAAACCAACTTTTCTTGTTTTAATGGCAAACTGGCACCAACCATTCCGTTAGAGTTTCCTGTTCTTAATTTTAATAGAAACACTGAAATAGCTTGTGTTAGATGCGGTTCAGAGTGTTTTGCATGGACATCAGCATTTTGCGCAATTCGATAATATTTTCCCATGTCAAGACTGTGAAAAGATGTATTTTTCTTCCGATGAAGAGAAGCCTCCAACTTTTGCAAGAATCAAGGGAACACATTCAACACTTCAAGTTTTAAGTAATTCCGATAGCTCTGAATATTTTACTTTCGCTATATTCGATTATACACATAAAAGACTTAATTCTTTGTCAAAGAACTGATCTTTTATTAAATGTGCTCGACAACAACGAAAGTACTGTTCAATATTGTGCGCTTTAACAAGCACATCAATGTTTGTGCGTTGCCGCAGTCCTCTGAAATTGAATGCGAATGTGTTCACATACTTCGCCTACTTTAGAATTTGTAATGCTTGCTTTGAATTCTGTATCTTTTTCGCTTGATTGCAAGAAATCATCGCTCTCAGAAACTGTTGTCTTATTATCAGGATATCGATTACCATCATTCAGTTTTCTGCTTTTGTAATGGCTACAGCGACAGGACCAATACATAAGTAAGACAATTTGTGTAATATAATTCCACAAAAAGAGCTCAAATGAGAGAAATATGTACAAAGTTTGAAATTCGATTGAAAATTGACTTTAGAGGGCGATGCTTTTGCTTCAAGTAACTTCATTTCCTATGAGTGATTTCTAAAAAATTAGATGAAAAATATGAAAGGATGACATCGATATTTCCAATTCATTTGAAATATAGGGTGAAATTTCTATTTGTTTTTCAAGGCTTTGAAATGGCGATCTCAGTAGAAAATATATAAATTTGCGATGTGGAAATCAGTTTTTCCTAAAACGGAATACATTGCATAAATGGTGTCATCAGTTTTAAGTAAAGTAAGCAAATTTTTTTTTCGAGACTGACTCTTATCAAACTTCAATATCTTAGAAAAACAGGCTTGCCACCTTGTATGTCAGAGATAACGACAAGTTATAATGCGTATAAAATATATGAAGTGATGAATAACCACAATGTTAATTAGTTTTGTTTTGAATAAATTTCATCAGTCATACATGAATCAGTGTGTCCTCTTAAAAAAGAAGATGAGGATTGTCTGGACTCTGGTCTCATCCTTGACGTTTATATTCAATTCTATTGGTGAATATGATATTAAAATTCAGAAGGATAAAGACATCATTAAAAAAAACTTTAGTTAAAGTAACAGATGCATTATACATATAATATATATCATATACATGATTTTTTTATGTACATATTAAATTCATGTGATAATATCAGAAAATAATCACAACATAAAGATTGGTCTCCATATTAAAGGGGTAATAGAAGGAAAGTAAGAAATAAGAATTTGATAGATAAATTTGATCGTGTAAGATATTGATTAGGTTTTCTATCGATATATTCAAAGTCTATATTCTTTTCTGAAATCAACCTGCTTATGACGTTGCCATAAGCACATACTAAGTTATTGTATTGTTGTTCGCTTGTACTCATTTTTCATCAGTCAATCTTGGCTTACTGATAAGTTAAAGAATGATGTCAGAATATTTCTTCACTGGAATTGGATTATTTTAATACTCCGATGAAATGATGATGAAATGAGGTTTTTTATTTGTTTGAGTGGAATTCACATTGTTAGTCCAAGCGGTACACTAAAGATATTGAAAATTTTACTCTAATTGTTACAAGAGGGGGAGATTACGATATCAGTGGTGACAAAGTTTCATTCCAGATTCTCATAGGATTTTTTGTGAGAAATGAGTACCTGACACTTTTAAATCGGTATCTGGAAAAATTTTCGCGATACCAATATTATACGACTTCTCGAGGGAAGAGTGAGTTCGGTGACATTCAGTGTTCAGTCATGTTACATGATCAATCATGTAACAAACTTCAAGTAGCTCAAGTAGTTGAATTTTCATCCAAACAGAAGATTTCTTAACGAGAAATGTCACGGTTGCTATTTCAAACAGAAAATATTGTAATTTTAAATAAACAATATTTGGACTCAATCAAAGTGGATGAATTTTCAATCCAGTCGTTACATTTTCAGCTAGAGAAAATAAATTTTTAACCAAAAATCCTTAATTTTCAGTCCTAGGATGCTTTGACTTGGAATCTACGTGAAAAATTCACGTAATTTCCTTAATTTACGTGAAACCAACATACAACTGGGCCATTTAAGAAAAATATAATCCCCTGTTTCTTGTTGCAGAATTAAGTTCAAATTTCGAGTGTTTGCCTAATGGCGAACCCATTCCTGGTGTCCCTCGCTCCAGACCTTCTGCTTATTCTCCTGTCAGATATGCTCCTGAAAGGTCTCTCCCTTCTGCCAGACCACATTCTTCTGCTCAGTCTCATTCATCTGCCGAACTTCCTCTTCGTGCCAGGTCCAGGTCTTCTCATGCCAGGAATCCTTCTTCCCTCATACTTGGATTTCTACCTGAAGATCTTACATTTGTTCGACTAATTCCTCACAAGAATGCGACCCGGATATTCGAACTTCGAAGATATACTTTTCCTCCCGATATACCAATGAGAATGAGAGGCAAAAATGATGTCCTCATTCCTATGCCAACTGAAGAAAAAATTGTATTATCAAGCCCGAATGGTGACGTCTTTGCAATATTCGATAAAACCAATATTCGCAACCAACAGATTTTTCGTGGAATATATTTGCCTGTTACTCAGAAGGGAAAACGGGCGAAAATTAACATGGACAGCGGCGATTTTGAGAAAATGACCAAATCAGAAAACGCGGAATGTCCAATAGGTCCTCGGAACTCAATTGCAAAGCGTTTTAGAGTATTTCGTGTATAAAAAACAATTCTTCGCACGGGAAATTCGATTTGAAAAATCTTTCCAGGGCGGCTGATGGATCGGGAAATGTCAGTGATGTTCTTCTTGACCATAAATTAGACCAATTTTTAGAAGAGTAATCTATCCAATCACTTGAAATTTCACAAATTGCATTCATATCATGTGATATAATGTGATTCAAAATAAGTTTGATTTTTTTATATTAGTGTTGATATACATATTTCTAATTTAACGATTCAAAATGAGCAATTTTAAATTAAATATTTGAAAATTAACCACCGGAAATTTTTTTCCTCATTAAAAACGGTTCTTATAAAAACGAATTTTCATCACATGGATCGCACTTCGCGCTCGATTGAAGTTTGTGCAAAATGCTTAATTTTCTATATTAGAATGTCGAATTCTATTGTATTGAATGAATGTGTTATTATTTCTATACATCGGACCAACACTGTTTATTTCTATATTGAAAAATAAATTAGAAATTTGATTCTTCATCGTTATTTTATTCTAGTTATCATATGCAATGTATACGAATAATTTTTCAATTATTTTTAAACCATTTTTCGGGCTCGCTGTAAAATTGATTCTCCATTAAAAAATTTCTTTACTGTTAACAAAATTCCGCAACCTAATTAGGTTTTTAACTAAAAATTAAATAGTTAAGTTAAGAGTTAAGAAATTATTTTTCAAAGAAAAGAAAGAATTTGAAAAAATTGGTTAGATTGCAGGCAAAGAAATAAGTTTTAGAATAAAATGAATAATTTTCAACGCCAACAACAAAATTAATTAATGAATTGACAACGGAGGATATTATTGTTGATATTTTAAACAAAAAAGCTTTGGCTAAAAACTCGTTTTCCCTACTCGAAAATATATCTTATGCAGTTGAAAAATCAAATATAAAAGAAGAAAAATATAAAAAGAAGAAAATATAAAAAGAAGAAATATAAATGTTTAACTCTTTTGTGGAAAATTATATTTTTTGGTTCAAGATTCATCATTTCAGTGAAAAATTTATATTTTTGGTTGTAAACTTTATTATTCTGTTGAAATTGAACTCTTCTGTAAAAAAATTCGCCTTTTTGTTTTGAAAATTAACAATTAGGTGGAATTTTTTTCAGATTTTGTTTTTCAGTATCGATATCATTGCAAATATTTATTTACCTATTAAACTCAATGAGGTGTGTATAGAGAAAAAAATGCTTATCGCAAGCACTGCAAAAGACGCAGCAGATCAAAAGGATGAAGTTTCAATCAAATAGTTAAATTTTTACTAAACAAATGTATTTTCAACAACGACAAAACTAATTTTGTAACAAGAGGTATATTTTCACCTAAGAAGATTATTCTATTACCAAAAAATACAAGTTTTCACCAAAATGCATGAATTTTTAACCAAACAATTGAATTTTCGGTCAAAAATATTAATTTTTAACAAAATGATTAAATTGTCGACAATAGAGATGAATTTTTGAACAAGAAGAATAAGTTTTTTTAAAAAAATACAACTGTTCATCACGATACATAAATTTTCAACACAATAGTTGAATTTTCAGTCAAAAATAGTAACTATAAAAAAAACTAAAGAATAATCAAATTTTTCACAAGAAAAATAAATTTTCACATCAGAAAATAAATTTTCTACCACGAAAGAAAATGTTTCATCAAAATACATGAATTTTCAACGAACAAACAAAATTTTTTAAATTAAATTTTCCACAAAAATGATGAATTTTCATCCAAATAGATGAATTTTAATATGTGAATTTTAGGCTGAAATACATACATGAATTTTCAAGAAAATAGTTGCATTTTCAGACAAAAATATTGATTCTCCAGTCAAAAAATTTTCAAACAATAATTAAATTATTTACAAAAAAAATAAATTTTCACCCAAGAAGATTAACTTTCTACCAAGAAAGACAAATTTTTATTAAAACACATGATTTTCCAACCAACAAACAATTTTTTTTAATTTAACGTTTCACAAACGAGATGAATTTTCATCTAAATAGATTAATTTCTACCAAAAAAGACCAGGTTTCGCCAAAATAGATAAAATTTCAACTCTTCAAGTATCTTAAAATGAAGCTCAACTTTGTTAGCCAGCCATTTCGGATAAAAATTCAGAGAGTGAGCGCTTTTTCAAAATTTTTGAGACATTTAAAAAAAAAAAAAAATCCATGTACGGATCTTTGTGGCACTTAAAAAGACAAACAATGTACCCAATGACTTTTTTTAATAAAAGAAAAAACTGGAGTTATAGCATTTACAAAATTCCAAAAACCAAACGAAAAAGAACATTTTAAGCCAATCAACGCAAGATATGAATTCAAATTTTCATTTCACAGAAAAATAATGAGAAATCAGACATTCTATTTTGCGGTCAAACTATACAAGATACGAAATAATATAAATGGACAAAAATTGTGCATTCAAAAAAATCTAAAAAAAAAAAATTTGGAAAAATGACGCAAGGTACGAAAAAAGATGAATGTAGGCAAAAGTTGATCATATAATGTAGAAAATTTCGTATACTTGACAAAATCGAGTGCAACTTTTAAGTCAAATACATGAATTTTTAACCAAATAGATGAATTTTCGGCTAAAACACATACATTTTCAACCATATTTGGAATAGTAACAATTTTAGGTGGAGAAATTAATTTTTAACCAAAAAGTTAAATTTTCAACCGTAAAAATGAAGTTTCAACAACAAAAATTGATTTTCAACAAAAAACAAGTATATATTCAACCAAAAATATTAATTTTCAATCAAATACTGTGATTTTTCAATGAAATAGTTTAATTTTCAACTAAACAAGATAAATTTTCAACGCAATTTGGAAGAGTTAAATTCATGGTAAAACAAAAATCTTCAATAAAAAAAAGAAAAAATTTTCAACAAAAAAGTTAAATTTTCAACCAAAGAGAAGAAGTTTCGAAAAAAAGATCTATTTTTAATAAAAAAAAAGTGTTTTCTACCAAGGCAGAGGAATTTTCAATGAAATACTGTCAGTTTTCAACCAAATAGTTGAATTTTCAACTAAAGAAGATACATTTTCAACCAAACATGGAAGAGTTAAGTTTTTCATTAAAAAAAATAATCTTTAATCCAAAGAAGAACGAATTTTCAACAAAGTAGTTGAATTTAAAACCAAAGAAATGAGGCTTGAAAAAAAGATTAGTTTTCAGAAAAAAAAAATTTCTACCAAAGCGGAGGAATTTTCAGTGAAATTCTGTAATTTTGCAACAAAATAGTTAAATTTTCAACCAAAGACATGAGGTTCAAAAAAAGAATTAGTATCCAGAAGGAGAAAAAATGTCTACCACAACGGAGGAATTTTCACTAAAATACTGTAATTTTTCAATCAAATAGTTGAATTTTCGACTAAAGAAGATACATTTTCAACCAAACATGGAAGAGTTAAAGTTTTCGTAAAAAAATTACTCTTAAATAAAGAAAAAGAACGAATTTTCAACATAGTAGCAAAATTTTCAACCAAAGAAATGAGGTTTCAACAAAAAATATTAGTTTACTGAAAAAAAAGTTTCTACCAAAGCGGGGGAATCTTCAATAAAATACTGTGATTTTTCAACCAAATAGTTGAATTTTCAACTAAAGCAGATACATTTCCACCCAAACATGAAAAAGTTACATTTTTAATAAAAAAAATGTATCTTTAATCAGAAGAAGACTGAATTTTCAAGAAATTAGTTAAATTTTCGAATGAAGGAATTAAGTTTCAACAAAAAAGATGAGTTTTCAGAAAAAAAAAGTCTACTAAACCGGAGGAATTATCAATAAAATACTGTGATTTTTATCAAAATAGTTGAATTTGAAACCAAAGAAGGTAAATTTTAAACCAAACACGGAAGAGTTAAATTTTTCATACAAAAAAGTAATCGACAGTCAAAAAAAGAACAAATTTTCAACAAAGTAGTTAAATTTTCAACCAAGGAAATTACGTTTCAACAAAAAAGATTAGTTTTCAGAAAAAAAAGTCTACCAAAACGTAGAAATTTTTACTCAAATACTGTGATTTTTCAACCATATAGTTGAATTCTATCTAAAGAAGATAAATTTACAAACAAACATGTAAGAGGTAAAGTTTTCATAAAAAAAAATTAACCTTTAATAACAAAAATAACGAATTTTTAACAAAGTAGTTAAATTTCTAACGAAGGAAATGAAGTTTTAACAAAAAGATTAGTTTCCAGAAAAAAAAGAATCTACCTAAACGGAGGAATTTTCCATAAAATACTGAGATTTCTACATCAAAATAGTTGAATTTTCAACTGAAAAAGATAAATTTTCAACAAAACATGGAAGAGTTAAATTTTGCATAAAAAAATTATTCCCAAATCAGAAACAGAACGAATTTTCAACAAAGTAGTTAAATTTTCAACCAAAGAAATGAATTTTCAACAAAAAGATTAGTTTTCTGAAGAAAAAAAAATTCTACTAAACGAAGGAATTTTCTCAACTGCTGTGATTTTTCAACCATATAATTGAATTTCAACTAAAGAAGATAAGTTTTCATCCAAACATGGAAGAGTTGAAGTCTTCGTGAAAAAAATTAATCTTCAATCAAAAAAAGAACGAATTTTCAACAACGTAGTTAAATTTTTAACCCACGAAATGAAGGTTCAACAAAAAAGATTACTTTTCAGAAAAAGAAAATTTCTACCAAAACGGAGGAATTTTCCATAAAATACTGTGATTTTTCCATCAAAATAGTTGCATTTTCAACTAAAGAAGGTAAATTTTCAACCAAACATGGAAGAGTTAAATTTTTCATAAAAAATTACTCTTAAATCAGAAACTGAACGAATTTTCAATAAAGTAGTTAAATTTTCAACCAAAGACATGAGGTTTGAAAAAAAAGATTAGTATTCAGAAGAAAAAAAATGTCTACCAAAACGGAGGAATTTTCACTAAAATACTGTAATTTATCAACCAAATAGTTGGATTTCAACCAAAGAATATAAATTTTCAACCAAGCATGGAAGAGTTAAAGTTTTGGTACAAAAAATAATCTTCAATCAAAAAAAGAAAGAATTTTCAACATAGTAGCAAAATTTTCAACCAAAGAAATGCGGTTTCAACAAAAAATATAAGTTTGCTGAAAAAAAGTTTCTACGAAAGCGGAGGAATCTTCAATAAAATACTGTGATTTATCAACCAAATAGTTAAACTTTCAACTAAAGAAGATGAATTTTCAACCATACATAGAAGACCTACATTTTTCATGACAAAAAATAATCTCCAATCAAAAGAAGAATTAATTTTCAACAAACTAGTTAGATTTTTAACGAATGGAATTGAGTTTCAACAAAAAAGTTTAGTTTTCAGAAAAAAAGGATCTACCATAACGGAGGAATTTTCAATAAAATACTGAGATTTTGCCATCAAAATAGTCAAATTTTCAACTAAAAAAGATAAATTTTCAACCAAACATCAAGGAGTTAAATTTTTCATTAAAAAAATACTCTTGAATCAAAATCAAAGAAATGAGGCTTGAAAAAAAGATTAGTTTTTAGAAAAAAAAATTTCTACCAAAGCGGAGGAATTTTCATTAAATACTGTAATTTATCAACCAAATAGTTGGATTTCAACCAAAGAAGATAAATTTTCAACCAAACATGGAAGAGTTAAATTTGTCATAAGAAATTACTCTTAAATCAGAAACTGAACAAATTTTCAATAAAGTAGTTAAATTTTCAACCAAAGACATGAGGTTTAAAAAAAAGATTAGTATTCAGAAGAAGAAAAAATGTCTACCACAATGGAGGAATTTTCACTAAAATACTGTAATTTTTCAATCAAATGGTTGAATTTTCAACTAAAGAAAATAAATTTTCAACCAAACAGGGAAGAGTTAAAGTTTTCGTAAAAAAATAATCTTCAATCAAAAAAAGAAAGAATTTTCAACATAGTAGCAAAATTTTCAACCAAAGAAATGATGTTTCAACAAAAAATATTAGTTTACTGAAAAAAGAGTTTCTACCAAAGCGGAGGAATTTTCAATAAAATACTGTGATTTTTCAACCAAATATTTAAATTTTCAACTAAAGAAGATACAATTTCAACCATACATGGAAGACCTAAATTTTTGTTCAAAATTCATTTTTTTGATAAAAGTTTAACTCTTGCAATTTTGGTAGAATATTTATGTTTTTCAGTGGAAAATTCAACTAGTTATTTGAAAATTGGTCTTTTTGTCTTTCTTGCGAGTAAAGAACATATATATGCTTATCGCAAGCACTGCAATTAGCTTTTATTAATGTAGACGGAGGGTGCAAGAACTGCTCTTTTCAAGATTCTTTTTTAAAAGACGCAAAGGAGATAAAAAAAAGTTCTGTGGTACCGCGGATGATAATAATAAGATTGGTAATTCTCAGCTTGACGAGCTCTTCTGCCACTCGACCTTACTTTTGAGTTTTCTTTATTGTGCCTGGGATGTCTCCCCAGCGAACCCGAGTATCCAATTAAAAAAGGAGCATCTGCACAAACAGGGTCGGCTGATTCGCTAGCTGGAAAAAATAACTACAAATGTAATTGTCAAAGAAATTTCATGAAATGAGGTACATGCAATTTTTTTAACAACAAAAAAAAGTTTTAGTGGTGCCGGGAAGTTTTTAAACCTTTCAAAATTTCTAAAATTTATTCCATGGGTGCGAATGCTGTATAGAAATTATTTTTCAATAAAAAAATTCCAGCTGAATACAGGAATTCTTGAATTATCAAAAAAATAAATAAACTTTCAACCTGCTAGTTGAATTTTCAACCAAAAAGATTAATTTTCCACAAAAAAATTAATTTTCAGCAAAATAGTCAAGCTTTTTACCAAAAAATAAATAAATTAAAAAAAAACACGTGTTTTGTTCTGAGAAAGATAATTTTTCAGTGAAAATAAATCAGTCAAATTTTGAGTAACAAATTTATTTTCGAACAAAAAAAAAACGACTTTGCAAGAAAATAGTTCTATTTCCCGCCAAAATAGTTGAATTTGCAATAATATGTACAATTTCTCAATGTAGTAGAATTCTTAACTTAAAAAAGAATAGATAAATTTTCAGATAAAAAAGTTGATTTTTATTCAGAAACAACAATTTTTAAGCCATGTAATTAAATTATTGAATTTCCTACAAATTAGATTAAGTTTTGCCGAATAGTTGAATTGTTAATGACAAACATTCATTTTTTAATGAAAAAGACGATTTTACATTTTCAACCAAATATTTGATTTTAAACTAAAAAGGATACATTTTGCACTAAAAATGGAATAACTATATTTTTAGTAACCAAATTAATTTAAAAAAAAAAAATTTTCTTGATAAAAAATGACTTATTCAAAATTTTTGAATTTTCCGCAAAGTAGATTAATTTTTCACCAAATATTTTAATTTTCAACGACAAAGATTAATTTTTTCCTAAAATCTATTAATTTTTGAACGAAATACATAAATTTTCGACCAAAAAACAATAATTTTTTAACAAAACAGTTACATTTGCTACTAAAGCGATGCATCCTCAACTGAGAAATGAATTTTCAACAAATCAGTGCACTTTTCAACCAATGATATTAACTTTTAACAAGAAAGGCATATATTATACAAAATAGATGAATTTTCACGAAAATATTTCAAATTGCAACCGACCAATTTCAACAAATAAAAAAAAAAAATTTCTACGAAATGTACATGAATTTTCGGAGAGCGAAGATAAATTCTCACTGAAACTAAATAGTTGAATTTTCAGTTAAAAAATTTATTTTTAACCAGAAGGACAAATTTGTGAGAAAATTTCAAAACTTCCAACTGAATCATTCTTAGCTACAATCAAACAGTAGTACAATCAAAGTAGTAGAATTTTCAACTAGAAATGGAATAGTTGAATTTTCAGATAAAAAAATTAATCTTCAACCAAAATAAACGAATTTTCAACACAAAAAGACGAATATAAAAAAAGTTGAATTTGCAAATAAGAATGATTTTTTAACAAAATAGTTCAATTTTGTACAAAATAGATTGATTTTTAACTAAATAGTTCAAGTTTCAACGACAAAGATTAATTTATAACCAAAAATGCAGTTTTTGAATTTTTTTAAATTTGTTTAACTTTTTAAAAATAAATGTGTTCCTAGTCAAATTCAGAAAAATCATGTGCTCTTCATCTAAATGTAATTTCTTGCATTATTTTCAATTTTATATTCTTGCTTGATGTCTAAAACAGTGCATGGATTTTTTTAACAATTTTTACACATATAGAATAAATTTAAGAATTTTAAAAGTTGTATAAACCACAAACTAATTTTTGTCAACAAAAACTGCTCATGAACATTATTTTCTTACTGTAACTTAATTTTTTTCTGCAGTGCAATTTCCAATATTCTGCATTGAAACTTTTATTGTTCAGATAAAATGATTTCAGATTTGTAAACTTCTTTTTTTCTCAAATGATGAATTCGCATCAGGATAAAAGGGCCACAATCGACAATAAAGCTTTCTAATTTCCTCTAATAAGTGCTGATTATTTATTGTTCGTGATAGTAGATATTAATTATTCATTTCCATCTTTTTCATAATTACGAATTATTTGCTTAAAGCAATGAAGAGAAATAAATTATTTAAAAATTTACCTAATTTCTATATGACGCTCTTTCAAATCAATCGAATTTAAATCCGTGTTAGACGTATAACCTAACTTGCTAATATTTAATAAGAATACTTTTAACCACATAATTAAGAAATTAAAGGAGATTATTTTTCTAAATAAAATAATAATAATAGAAGAATAATAATAAAAAAAATAATGATTCCGTGGCATTTACTGCAGGATTTGAAGATTTTAATGAACCTTAAATGGCAAGAACACTCTCATTGAATAAACGAGATAATAAAAAAATCTTGAAATACAAATTACTTTACAAATATAAGTGTTTACGCACGCAAACGGAAGGGATTAAACGTGGGAATCGCTCAAGTAGAATATAAAAACGTTCTGCTAATTACAACAAAATTGCCGGAATAAACGGAACTGCATGCATCCCGTCGCACCAGATGTGTTGTCAACGAATCTTGTCTCTGTGCTGGAGCTTGCGCTTCCTAGTATTGTCATATACAATTATATTTTCTGGTAATGATAATAATAATAATAAAAAACATTTTTATCAAACCAATTATTTTTGATTCATAAAAGAAACTTTATTACATTTTTTTATCAATTATTTTATTGATAATTAATGATTGATTATGTCAAATTAGGCATACCGCTCTTATCGGATCACTTGATTGCATGACCATCTTGAGCCTGATTTTAATTTTTTTTTAATCACAACAGTAAGACTTTCTCTTTTTTTCATTACAAAATATGCTGATTTCTAGAGAAAATTTTAGGCGACAGCTATTTTTTAAATAAAGCATAAAAAATGCGAAAAAAATATAAATGTTACATTTTTCTCGTTTAAAAACGTTCTGTAAATTCGTTTGAATTGTTTATCGTATGCTTGGGAACTCTTTTAGATTCTTTTGAATTCCTCGAGAATATTTGAGTTCTCTGAATTTCCTAAATTCCCATAATTCTCCGAGGTTGCTGAATTCTCTAATTTTCTGAAATACCTTCAATTCTTAGAATTCTCTGTATTCTTGCAAGTGTTCGAAATCTTCAAATTCTATACATTCTTCAAATTTCGTGAATTTGCGTAGCACTTTGAATTCTCTGATTTCTTTGAAGCCCCGGAATCGCTGAAAATCTCCGAATTCCTGAAATTTTCTCTGTTCCGCGAATTTCTTCAATTCTCTAAATTCTAAAAACAGAAAAAGCCTATTTTGACAAAAACCCCACCTTCTTACTTGTTTACATTTTTTAAATTACTTTGTACTTCTGTGAGAAAGACATCATGTGAGTCTAATGCCGGCCTAATAATTTCTTTATTATTTATTTAGCATCATCCTCAAGAAAAATTCAAACAATTATTCGCAATGAAATTCTCCGAGCCACAGGAATGGTTTGGCTCGCCTAAAATTTACAGAATGTCTTTCCTATACTAGAATTTCTTCGAATTCTTTGGAGCGATTTGGAGTCATAAATTCTCTGATTTTCCTGAATTGCCTGAATTCTCTGAATTCCCTCAATTTCTTTACTACAAATTTGCTAATTTCCTTGAATTCTCTGGATTCGATAAATTCTTTGAATTTCTTCAATTCCCGGAATGCAATGAATTCCTTGAATTCCTGGAATGCGATCAATTCCTGGAATTCGATGAATTATATGAATTCCTAGAGTTTCATGAATTCTTTGAATTTGATGAATTATTTGAATTCCTCGAGTTCCTGGAATTCGAGAAATTCTTTGAATTGCTGGAATTTCTGGACTTCTTAGTATTCCTGAAAATCTCTAAATTCCTTCATTTCTCTGAATTCCTTTATTCTTAGAATGCCTTGAATTCTTGTAATCATTTACATTCTTGTAATTCTATGAATTCTTGGAGGTCCTTAAATTCTTGTAATTCCTTGAATTCTTGGAATTCCTTGAATTCTTGGGATATCCTGAATTCTTGGAGTATCTTGAGTTCCTGGAGTTTCTTGAATTTCGTGAATTCTTTGAATATCTTGAATTTCTTATAATCCTCTACATTCCTTAAACTCTTTTAGCTTACTTTAAAACTTCTGAATTCCTCGAAAACATCTGAATACTCTGATTTTCCTAAATTACTTGAATTCTCTTAATACTCTCAATTACTTTCAATTCAACAAACTTGCTGAATTTATTGAATTCCCTGAACTCGATGAATTGTTTCAATTTCTGCAATTCTTTGTATTCCTGATTCTTGGGATTTTCAAGATTCTTAGCATTATTTGCATTCTTGGCATTTTTGTTAAATTTTGGGAATATCTTGAATTCATGAAATACTTGAACTTCTTGGAATTTCTAAAGTTTCTTAAATTCCTCGACTTCTTGGACTTTCTGAATTCTTGAAATTGCTTGAATTCTTGTAATTCCTCGACTTCTTGGAATTTCTTGAATTCTTCAAAGGCCTAGAATTCTTGGAATTCCTTTAATTTTTATAATTTCATGAATTCTTTGAATTTCTGCAATTCTTGTATTCCTAAAAATCTTTGTATTCCAGAAAATCTGTAAATTCTTTGACTTTTCTCAATTTTTGGGATTTCTTGAATTCTTGAAATATCTTGAATTCTTGTAATTTCTTTAAATTCTTGGAATTTCTTGAATTCTTGAAATTTCTTGAATTTCTGGACTTTCTTGATTGCTTGGAATTCTTTGAATCCTTGGAATTTCTTAAATTCTTGTATTTTCTTGAATTCTTGGACTTTCTGAATTCTTGAAATTGCTTGAATTCTTGGAATTCTTTGAATTGCTTAAATTCCTTGAATGCATCGAATTTTTGTTATTTCTTCAATTTTTTTAATTTCATAAATTCTTTGAATTCCTGTAATTCTTGGAATTCCACGACTTCTTGGAATTTCATGAATTCTTGGAATGCCTTGAATTCTTTTAATTCCTCAAATTCTTGGAATTCCTTGAATTCTTGGAATTCCTTGAATTCGTGGAATTTCTTAAATTCTTGGAATTCCCTTCATTCTAGGGATTTATTGATTTCTTGGAATTGCTTGAATTCTTGGAATATCTTAAATTCCTTGAATGCCTCGCATTCTTGTTATTCCTTAAATTTCTTTAGTTCCATAATTTGTTTGAATTCCTGCAATCCTTGGAATTCCTCGACTTCTTGGAATTTCTTGAATTCTGGGAATGCCTTGAATTCTTGGAATTCCTTAAATTCTTGGAATTCCTTGAATTCTTGGAATTCCTCGAATTCTTGGAATTTCTCAAATTCTTGGAATTTCTTAAATTTTTGGAATTCCTGTAATTCAGGGGATTTATTGAATTCCTGGCATTTTTCGAATTCTGGGAATGCCTTGAATTCTTGGAATGCCTTGTATTCTTGGACTGCCTTGAATTCTTGTGATTCCTTATATTCTTGTAATTCTATGAATTCTTGGAATATCTTGAATTCTTGGAATTTCTTGAAATTCTTGAATTCTTGGAATGCCTTGAATTCTTGTAATTCCTTATATTCTTGTAATTCTATGAATTCTTGTAATGCCTTGAATTCTTTTAATTCCTTATATTCTTGTAATTGTATGAATTCTTGGAACTCCTTGCATTCCTGGAATGCCTTGCATTCTTGTAATGCCTTAAATTCTTGTAATTTTATGAATTCTTAGAGTCCATGAATTCTTGGAATTTCTTGAATTGTTGGAATTTATTCAATTCTTGGAATTTATTGAAGTCTTTTAATTTTCCAAATTCCTGCAATTCCTTAAATTTGCGGGAAAACCCCTCATAACATCGCCTGGGTGTTCATCAGTCCAACATTTTTCCCGTCGATAAGATAGGATAGAGTATGACAGGATAGGTTAGGTTGTGATAGGATAGGATAGACTAAGATATAATATGATAGGATATGCTCTTTAAGGATAGGTTTTATTATCATCCTTTACCATGACTAAATTTTGTATGGGAAGTAAAAATATAACGGTTAAACATTTTAAATACTATATTAAATAGGCAACTAAACCCTTTTTTGGGGGCTAGTGTCACCTGCTTTGACTAATTTCTATAAAATTTATTAGTTTCAACATAGCACGAAGGTGTACATTAATACTGAGATGAAATACAATTTGCTTGATGATTCTTTTCACAATCTTTTTGTGCCTGAATTTTTACACGTACAGTTTCCACTACCGGTAATACTCTACCGCTATCAATTCAAAGATACACTTGCAGACTTTTTCGCATGGTAAAATGCCATAATTCTTCCCGAGGATACAGGGAACAATTGGGGAAAATCGTAATTTTCATTTTCTTTTTTTTTCAAACTCTAGGAAAAACAACCCTCGTAAAAAGAGGGGAAGGGTGAGTCTGGGATGAAATTCGAGCGGTGGCTTCGCGAGCTCGTAAACCAAGTGGTCCGTGTACTCGTAAGAGTGTAAGTACGTATACAGGTAGTGTACGTCGGATAGGTTCGTGGACCATTTGGAGCTACCGGTCATCTTCCCTCGCCAACTCGCCGAGCTTAATTAAAACGAGGAACAACCCTCGCCTCGCTATGCCATGCCAACGAGGAATCGAGGGCTCACTGTATCATTCGGAGTGAACCATAACCTGGTGTTTTCGTAATGCAGGAACCACCATCCGGTCAGTTAGCCCGTGGAGCGAACCATGAACCACTGGTTATTAAGTGACCAGGATGAACGACGCTCTCGGGATTTTCAGGTAACAAGTATGGCTACCCCACTCGAATTATGTTCGCGAAAGGATTGATACCCAGTTGTTACCGATACACATTCTGGACATATCTGACGTGAACGTATTTCTGGCGCATCCACTCACACTGCGACAAACAACATTTGTATCGTATAATACAAGGCTTTAATACTAGGCTTCCGTCCTCCCTTCAATTAAACTATCACCACAGTCAACATAACCACAGTTGCTACAACCATTCTACAAAACTACAACCATTCTTACAAGCCTTGACTCTTACCCTCACAATCATGCGACAAACCCTGCCCCTAATCCCTTAAAATCCACCTTACAACACCTGCTCCTCAACTCCTACAACCCTCTTTACAACCCCTGCCGTTTAACCTTCTTAGGATCTTTACCCCTTAATTCCTACTCTTCAGTTCTTCAAACCTCCTTACAATACCTTCCCCTTAATCTCTCCCGCCCTCCTTACAATTACTTTTCCTTACCCCTGATACCATCCTGACAAACCCTTCGCTGTGCCCCTGAAACCCTTCTCACAACTACAGCCTCTCAAATCCCACAACCCTCCTTATAATACCTGCCCTTAAACCCTGCAACCCTTATTTACAACCCGTGCTCCTTAACATCCTTACACTCTTTTCCCCTTAACCCTTACACCCATTCTTCCACCCACTGACCTTTAACCTATGTGACTCAATTCACAATCTCTGCGCCCTAACCCCTGCAACCCACCTTCCTATTCTCCAAAATTTACCAAATTACAATTTTTTAATTTTCAAGTGATAACTTCTTACGGCACGGTGTGAACTCGCAAAACAGGGGAAATATGTGTAACGCTTCACAGATAACGCTTCACAGGTCTCGCTTCACAGGTAACGCTTTACAGGTAACGCTTCACGGGTAACGCTTCCTCTCCTCTATCTCTTCTTCGCTTCTCCCACTGACTGACTTTTTTAATCCCTCTCCCTCTCTGTATCTCCTTCGCTTCTTCAACCTCTCTCGCTCTCGCCTCTCACTCTCTCGTTCTCTTCCTCTCTCCTCCCTCTCTCATACAATATGATACAATACCATTTCATACAATATGATGTCATATGATACAGTAATATACAATATGATTCAGTACGTCACAATACGATACAATATCATATGCTATGATATAATATGACAAAATATGATGCAATACCATACAATGTTATGTAATTATCATATACTATGATAGAATATGTTAAAGTATAATACAATATAATGTAATACGATGCAGTACGATACAATATAGCACAATATGTTACAGTATGATACACTATCACACTGCATGTCTCAATATGATATGATATAATGCAATATAATATAATATGATACAGTATGATACAATGTCATATGATATAGTACAATATCATATAATATGATAGATTATGATACAGAATCATACAATATGATGCATTTCTTCATATGAAGTTATCACTTCTGCTTTGCGTCCCATGACGGCTCACGTGTTTTTTTGATAAATCGAGAACGGCTATAATTGAGTAAAAGAAATTTAATTTCGGCGTTTTTTCTCTGAGACGAATTTTCAAGTATAAAATAAAAAAGTGCAAAAAAAGTCAAGGTGGACCTTTTTTAAGAACCGAGTTGAAAAAAAAATTCGTTATGTTTCCAAATAACGTTTTTATTGCTAATTTACGTAAAGCTCGTAGTTTTTAACATTTGTTCTGTAAAATAACTTTTTCAATTAGAAAATACGGAAGTATCGATAAAATTAGGGCAGGATTTTATTGAAAATCGAGTTTCAAAAAAACAAAATTTTTTTCTAACATAAAAAATAAGCATGAAGGAGCTGTTGGAATCAATTAGGACCTCAAAATTTGGAGTCTCCTGGTATGTTACCGCTAAATAAATAGTTTTAATTAATTATATTAAGGCCCAGCTAAGTGGTAAGTTCTTGGACAGCTAGTGCAGTTCGTGTTTTGGATACTTAAAATGTGTCCAAAATAGAAAAAATGCAATAACGTTCCAAAAAAATTGGTTTGAAATTAAATCTTTTGAAATATGTATTTTTTACAGAACAAATGAGTGAACAAATTTTAAAAAAAATCGATGATGTGTAGGTCTGGTTGGTGTGATTTTGACGTGGAATTTATATTATATCTGTCATCATATTTTTATAAGTTAGAAAATATATATCACAATGTAAAGTACTAACCTACCGCCCGAATGTTCTGTGAATGAAATAAATCAAAGTTGGCTGGACGGTCAAATCAGAAACCTGAAATAGAATAAACAGTAACAGTTATCTCCGCCGTAAAGCATCAAGCTCAAATGAAAATCAGCTAATTAGGCGAGATTGTTTCAGTCCGGCTCAAAGGACCAAATCCTTAAAAATCGTCGAAATCCTTTGGTATCTCTTGAAACCCGTGTAATTTCCTATAATCTTATTGAACTCCTTGGAGTCCTTCAAAATCTTGTAAAAATCTTTGGAAAGCCCTAGAACTCTTGTAATTCCTCTATATCTTGGAATCCGTTAAAATATCATGAAATTCATAAAAAGCTTTGAAAAACATGTTAAATTCTTTAACGCGTTTATAATTTATTTGAAGTAATTTTCAGTCTTTCAAAATGTGTATTTATTTCAAACCTGCTTTATGCTGAAGTTGAACCTTTTATTATTTTAACGTAGGCCAAGGTCTCGGGGGTTGGCATGTGCGTAGCGCATGAAAGTGGGAGCAGCCCTTCTATATTAGAATATTATGATATAGTTTCGAAAGAACAAAAAAGGGTCGATTTGGCTGGTAGATTAGAATTATTAGATTAAGTTTATTGCAAATGAATAAAGTTCGCTGTAAAAAGATTTTTCTTGAGACAAATGAAAATCCGCTCAACCATCCATTTAAAAGGAGGATATTTCTTCAGGCGATGATTAATTTTCTTTATTTAAACACAATTTATTTAATCGATATACCCCATTTTTTAACTCAATCAGATGTTTGTTTTTTTCACTCAAGCGAACATTTTTCTGAATGCGGATATCGTCTTTACATGTACTTTGAGTCTATGCATAGAATTCCTGAAAATAAAATAAGAATCCAACGATAAAATTTGGACAAACACCACAAAAAGCTCCTGTTGTAATTCCTGAAAACAAAAAATAAACATTTGTTTCTTTGGGCAGAATTAAAAAACAGGAAAGATAAATGAGAAGCCAACCAATCTAATTAATCACAATAAAAAAGCTTGAATAATATTCACTAAGTTTTCGGTGCTCACACAGCACCATTATCTAGGTAAGAAAAATTAAAAAAGGTGAAAACAGCGACGAAACTACGACGATATCTTTTTGATACCTTAGAACTAAGTGTGGGTCAAATGGTAAATTGGTTATAAACAACGAAGAAATAAGAGGAAGTCAAGATTCATACAAACCCATTACTAAATCTAATTAATGATACTGGAATAACTTTCGTTTAATTTATCCGAATCAGTTTTCAAATTAATAGACATCTTATTTTGTTTTTTCAATAAAAAACATTCCCATGAATTCTCTTTCTCTCTCATTACATTCACTATGTAAAATTTCAACATCATCCCAGTCAATAGTTTTCGAAATTTGACCAAAAAAAGGAAGAACACAAGTAATAAAAAAACTATATTCTCTCAATTCCTTTTGATTATCTGTAGATAAAATGTTACTTTGTTTTTGATTTGTTGAATTCTTATTGTGACATGTTGCTCAAATAACTTTTGTGATTAATAATTAAGAAAAAGGATATTCCTAACAATATTCAAATCCTCTTTGTGAAATGAAATGTGGGACAAACCTAGAGCTCTGTCAAATAAGTTTTTGATGACTGCAATTTTATTTTGGAAAGGATGAGCCAAAAAGAAATTTAACATTTTACCTGAATATGTAGTTTTCCTATACCAATTAATAATAATATTATCCTCCAGACCTTTAATTACTTCTATGTCCAAAAAATCGATTTTATTATTTTTCTCTATTTCATGGGTAAATTGTAGTTTTGGATGGAAACTGTTAAAAGCATCAACAACTGCCTGCAACTTTGTTAGAGGAACACATAATATGGTGTCATAAACATACCGAAAGTGAAAGGGCAGAACAAAATCTAGCTTCTTGAAAGCGAAGACCTCCAAATCTTCCACAACTATTTCTGCTAAAATCGGTGAAATGACTGAACCTATGGGAATACCAAACTTTTGCCTATAAAAAGATCCACTGAATTTAGGAAAAAATCTTTTTGACTTAATCGAGTACGTGTTTTTATATTGTCTCATCTATTTGAAATTGCCTGCTTAACTAATTCAAAGGGCGTACTTGGAAACAATAACCATAACATCTTGCAAGAACCGTGTCTTCGGTATTTATATCAGTCCATCTTATATCTCTTCCTAAAAGTCCTTTCTTTCTTCAATTGTCTCGAATCCTGAAAGTGTCTCTTCTTAATCGTTTTAACGGATTTTCATTCGATAGATGAAAGTTATCACGATTGGAAAGTAAATCCTCCATATCCCTAATATAACATGATTTCTCCATACAAACTATAATATTGCCCTTATCAGCATTCATGCAAATTATATCAGGGTTGTTTTTAAGGAAACTTTACGTTACCATGAAACCTTTAGAATTTTTACGATCAATGCTACTAATGTACAAACAATTCTTATCAATAAAGCTTGTTGACAAGTGTAAGACCTTGTTTCGGAAATTTTCTTGATCTAACATTAGAATTTTGTGTATATTTGATTCAACATCTTTGGCTATTTCCATCATTCGTTTTGATTAACTTTATCACATGGTTACTACAACCTTTACCTAATGTGAGAACATCTGTAACTGAATCAGAAATTTAAATATCTGTCAAATTTACAAACCAAGGATCCCTATGTTCTTCTTCAAAAATCTTGTGTAAATTTGAATTTTGCTCTTGAACATTAGTTTGTTGATAAACCAAAATAGAAAGTTTGGTCTCATGATTTTTTTAAATTGTTTAAAAATCTTTAATTAGGGAAAATCTGATGTCTTAGAAGATCAATGATTTTATCTTGTTGTGAACATACTTCCAATTCACTTCTAATTCTGGAAATTTTTGCTTTTGAAAAATCAACAAGATTTGGAACATCCTTGATGAGTAAATTCAGGATGAAGAGTTTGAATTCTTTAAATTATGTTTAAATTGTCTATTGCAAAAATGACTGTGTAAGGCAAAATCTCGAAATTTGTTATCGAAGAAAACTGTTTTTTAGGTGAAACATCATTTCTTTGATATTCAATCGAAAACCTTTTCTGAAGGATACTGCGTCTTAATTTTTGGTTGATATCACACCATAATTTAACCTTTCTGAAGGCTTAAGGACCAGATGCAACTTTGATCTGATTTGAAAACATAATGTTAAAAAAGGGGGATTAGAAATGTCCTCCAATCCAAATCAGCTAAATTGCAATGTAAGAATCTTAAATTAAATTAAAATCAAATTCAAGATCCCATTTAACGTTCAAAACTCAAGTCAATGTATAGAATTCCTGAAAATAAAACACGAATCCAACGATAAAATTCGGACAACCACCACAAAATGCTCCTATTGTAATTCCTAAGAACAAACAAACAAATTTGTTTCTTTGGACAAAAATAAAAAGAGGAAAGAAGAATTAGAAGGTCTACTGTAGAAGTCTACTAGAAGTTTACTGTATGAAACATTGATTGTATCAAATAAATTACAGCACAACTATTACCAGCTAGTCGTGCATTGTTGAGAGATTTTAAAAATTAAAGCCCCCTAAGAGGGAACTTTGTGAAAATCATTATTGACATTACACAGGCCCCAATTCAGAATCCAAAAACACCCCGGACCAAGACATCAGTGAATCTATTGCACTCGAGGGAGAAACTGGATCAAATGGTAGCGGTGGGAGGAAGAGAGTGGGAAGGAAGAGTGAAGTGAGCAGTAAAAAAAAATGAAACTAGAATAGAATTGAATCGAATTGGACCACCGAGTGGCGTGTCGGCAAGCAGTTCGTCCAAGGATATTTGTTCGGAGCGAAGGTCTTCGGAGACCTGGGGTAATGTGAATGAAGGCCGAGAGCATAAAGCAGCACAGCGGGGGGACATGCTGCATGTGCCTGTAGACTAGAGGCAGCCTACGACTACGTGAAAAGTCACGCTCGTCCCCAGGGAATGCGGAAGAGACGGGCTCGCCGGTCTCTCGGGACGGAAACACGCCCACAACGGCAATTGCTTAAAATCTGCGTCTAAACCTAATTAGTCAACAGTATAATTCATACCAGCAGGACTATGATTTCAATTCTGATTGCTTGCTTCATTCTCAGTATTACAAAATATCTTTCACTTGTCCTTAGCTACCCCTGAAGAAATTGCCCTACTTAGCCCCATTTATAGAGGGGCGCTGGCAAGACCAGTATTTATGTTTTTAATAAAAGATGCTAAATTACAATCGTGCATTCATGGGGCTTTCAAGTAGTAGTATGGTTAATTATTTAGAAACATAATCTTGCTGATCTGACTAAAACATGATTGGATGACAACACCTGAAATAATTAATATTATTATTTAAAAATTCACTATATGCAGTAAGAAACAGCATTAAGGATCTTTCACGAATTACGTGAGGCGATTTCGGCGGAGAGTGGTTTTTTTATTTTTACACTTAGAGGAAATTCTAGCAGAAACCCGATCTATTCACTTGAAAGTATTTCTTTCTTAACAAAATAGTTGATTTTCCAACTAAAAATGGAATACCTAAATTTTCATTTGAGAAAAAAATGATTTTCAATTTGATAGAGTCAATTTTTGACAAAAGAATAAAATTTTCAAACAAAGAGACAAATTTTCAAAGAAATAATTAAATTTTTAGGTATGAAAAAATCAATTTGTATCCAACAAAAATAATTTTTAACCAAATGAGTGAAGTTTCAGCCAAAGAGATACATTTTCCAAACAAGAATAATTATTTACTACCAAAACAAAAACAAAAAAATGCAATAAAATGAATTAATTTTCAAGCAAAGAGATAAATTTTCAACCAACAAGAATTATTTCCTACCAAAAAATACAACTTTTTAACTAAATACATGAATTTTCAAACAGAAAATCATATTTTAAAAGCAGGTCATTAAATTTTCAATTGGAAAGATTAAGTTATAAAAGACAAATTTAATTTAAATACATTAATTTTGAACCGAATAGTTGAATTTTGAGTCAATAAATATTTATTTAAAAAAAAAGAAATTTTAACCAAAAAAATTAATAATTACTTTTCTACCAAAAATTACAAATTTTCAACAATGTACATGAATTTTCAAATAAAAAGAATAACTTTTCAATGAAAATTCAAATCATTGAATTTTCGATTAGAAACATTCATATTCTGTCAAATAAAGAAAGAATATTCAAGTATATATAAAAAAAAGATTCGTTTTCATATAAGCAAATTTATCCTCTACCAAAACAGATGCATTTCCAAGAAAATACGTGATTTTTCAACCAAATATTTGAAGTTTCAACTAAAGAAGATATATTTTCAAGCAAGCATGAAATAGTTAAATTCTGCATTGAAAAATCAATCTTCAACCAAAAAAAAACGAATTTTTAACAAAATAGTTACATTTTCAACCAAAGAAATGAAGCTTCAACAAAAAAAAAATGGTTTTTAGAAACAAATTCTTTTACTAAAACGGAGGAATTTTTAATAAGATACTGCAATTTTTTCATCAACATAATTGAATTTGCAACTAAAGAAGGTAAATTTTCAACGAAATGAATTAATTTCAAATTAAAACTATGAAACTTCAACCAACAAAAAAAAAGAATTTTTGAGAAAGTAGTTCAACTTTCAGCCAAGTAGTTGAATTAGCGAAAAAGATTTGTTTTTAAACAAGAAAAATTATTTC
>JAABKJ010002884.1:0-26972 GCA_011634705.1 Andricus grossulariae
CCCTTGGTACAGGGACCCTCTATCCGCAACCCGAGGACGCGTTCGGTGGCTTTGTCATAGGCCCTTCGGCTCGATTTATATATATATATATATACATATATATATGGCAGTTTAGAGAATACTAGAAATTGAATATTAAAATTCTGGAATGCATTCTGATTTCGATTTGAGAGCATACTTTGACGCTGTTCTTTTTTTCGATGATTCTCCACTATCAGAAACCTCTAAAGATGCATTGTCTATTTTCGAGATGTCCTGCGAATAGTGTTCGAAATCAGTCGATGTTTGACACAAGCTGATATAATATTTAACAAAAGAAAAAACTGAAAATCAAAACTTCGGAATTCATTGGGATTTCAATTTTTGAACATACAATAATGCCGGTATTTTTTCGATGATTCTCCACTACCAGGGACCTCTGAAGATGCATTTTCCATTCTCGGGATGTTCTAAGAATATCATTTGAAATCTTTCAGTATTTGATACGAGCTAATATGACATTTAACAAAGAAAGAAATTAAAATTTTGGAATGCATTGTGCTTTCGATTTTGAAACATACTTTAACTCTGGTTTTTTTCGATGATTCTCCACTACAAGGGATCTT
Organism: Andricus grossulariae; assembly: GCA_011634705.1. Classification (NCBI taxonomy): domain Eukaryota; kingdom Metazoa; phylum Arthropoda; class Insecta; order Hymenoptera; family Cynipidae; genus Andricus; species Andricus grossulariae. Next base: position 606 of record JAABKJ010002884.1, read on the forward strand.
TGAAAATGCATTGTCCCTTTTCGAGATGTTCCGAGAATACTGTTCGAAATCGTTCGATACTTGCGACTGGACGATATGAAATTTAACAAAAGAAGAAATTAAAAATTAAAATTTTAGTATGCATTGCGATTTCGATTTTAAAACATACAATGACGCTGTTATTTTTTTCGATGATTCTCCACTACCAGAAACCTCTAAAAATGCATTGTCTATTTTCGAGATGTTCCATGAATATCGTTCGATATTTCAGACGAGCTGATACGGCATTGAACAAAAAAAGAAATTAAAAATAAAAATTTTGGAATACATTGTGATTCCTCTTTTGGAACATACAATGATGCTGTTCTTTTTTCCGATGATTCTCTACAACCAGGAACCTCTGAAGATGCATTGTCCATTTTCAAAATTTTTCGAGAATATCATTCAAAATTCTACCAAATTTATTTGTAAACCGCTCGACATGTATCAGAACATTTTTAATTCTCGTATCGTTTTACATTACTATTGAGAATTAAGATGAATTTTAATCTTTACCGATTACAGATCCAAAACATTGGCTATTATCAACGATCTTGTGGTTAATTGACAAAATTGACAAGTATGTCAAGCATATCGATCAATGTCGAACGTTATTAATCATCCCCTTCGGTTTCATGTTTGACATTCTACTCGTCTCGATGATTCATCAAACTCAAGCTATATTACTTTCATTGATCACCTAAACAACTCAATCGCCTCGCATGCTGAAATTCAAGCCAATGCAGATTAATTTGGCATTAACTTGATGATTTGGATTTCATGGCGTGGCTGCAATGCCATAATTTAATTTCCCGTGATCGCGATGTCACATACAAACATGTGTGAACACAATTTACACCCTTTTATGACACACATTGACAATTACATGAAACAATTCCGCTCATAAAGTAACCGAATTACTTTCACCGATAAATTCCAGCAAATCAGGTTAAAATAAACACAATACATTCCTCACTTTGAGTCATGAAGACTTATATTGCTTTCTCTAATTTAAATCAATCAATTTTGATCGGTGCCTGAGATAATTAGAATTTTGAAAAGTACACAGAATTTGATTTCTAGAAGACAAACACACGCGCGATTCCAAATCTTGTTTCTATTATAATGATTTTTGTTTGAAAATACCAATTGTAGATGAAAAACAACAACCAATTTCAGGTGAAAAATACCAACGTAACTTTAAATTATTGAAAATAATTAATATTCTCTGAAATATGACACTTTTTTATTAAAAATATCAATTTCACTTGAAACCCCCAACACAACCCAAAGTTGTGAAAAGATAGTAAATATTCATTGAAATCTAATAATTTTGGTTTGTTTTAAAATGCCAGATTACGATATAAAACGCTAACATGACTTAACATTTTTGAAAATTGAAAATTTTGATCATAACATTTTTTTTAATATGCTATTTTCCTGTAAAAAAACTAAGATAGACTGAAATTTAAAAAAATTTTAATTTATTTTCGAAACTTTATGATTCTTTATTAAAATCTTTATGAGAAATAACTAATTTGCAGAACAAAAAACAGGAAGAACAGTTTACTCTTTTCCCTCCTAAAATATGAATTTTCAAGAAAAAAGGTCATTTTCAAGCAAATCAATTAATTGGCAACAAAATAGATGAATTTTCTACCAAAAAGGACGAATTTTCAACTAAAATTATGAATCTTTAACAAAACAAGTCAATTTTTAACAATGTTTTTTAACTTGAAACCCAGTAGTTGAATTTTTAACCAAAAAAGATCAATTTTCAACGAAAAATTGATATTGAAACTATAAAATATCTTAATTTCAAATAAAAAAGAGTTGAATTCATCCGAAAAGATGAATTTTTAACAAAATAGTTGTTATTTTTAAAAAGAGATGAAACTTCTACCAAAAGAGATGAATTTTCAACCCAACAAGACGAATTTTCAACAAAATTGTGGAATTTTTAAAATAGATTCTTCAGTCAATAAAGAAAAAGATTTTAGGCAAATTATAGTTTAAAGGGAAAAATAATGTTCAAAACAAAATAAAAATGTATAACAATGATTTATTTTCTAAATTTCTTTGTTTATTTGCTTTAAAGTTATTTTTAATATGAATGTCGTAGGTATCTTGAGAAAATTCGAAAATACATATTTTTGAAAATTTCAAATAAGTCAAAAAAGTATCTAGAAAATTTCTGAGGTTTTTTTTTTATTTGACATGATTTTACAAAATGTTAGGAAGAATTTGTGTCAGTTCAAAAGATACTTATAAATATTCGGAAATCTTTAAAAGTTTTAAAATATCTTTAATCTTTTCAAGACTTCTAAAATTCCTAAATAAATTTTAAGCTGACTGGAATTATTCATAAGATTGTCCTGAAATCGTCTACATTTGTGTTTTGCAATTTTGGGAATCTTCAGTAATGTTTTAAAATCTTTTTAAATATTCTCCTAAAATTAATTTTCTTAAATAAAAAACTAACTTAAAATATTCTAAGGAATCTTAAGATTACGGAATCTTTCAAACTCCTTAGAAAATTCCAAATTTTATTTCATAATCTTCAAAAATCTACACTCTGTTTTAATTTTTTTTTAATGTTTTCAAATTTTTTATTATTTTTGAATGCTTATATTTTAAAATGATTGAAATTTTTCATAATATTGTTTTAAAAATTCTCAAAAGTTAACAAAATTGCTTCAAAATCTTACAGATTTTTTAATATTTTGCTACTTTTTGAAATATTCTTTTAAGAAACATTTTGCAAAATAAAAAATCACAAACAATTTTCCCAGAAATCTTAAGAAAAATTTTTCCCTCTCTTTAAAACCTTCCAAATTCTGTAAAAACTTCTACATTCTTGTTTCAAAATGTTCAAAAATCTACATTTCGATATAAATTTGTTGAAATCTTTTCCAGTTAAAAAATATTTTTCTATCTTTTCAAAACTTCAAAATATCTCTTAAACTTATTGGAATTTTTTTCTAAAAATTTGTAATCTTGCAAAATTGAAAATTGTTGCTTTCAAATATCCTAAATTCTTTACTGAAAAATTAGCAACTTTGTTGGAATGTTTAAAAATGTTTATAAGTATTCCCCTAAAATTAATTTAGAGAATAAAGAATCAATTAAAATTTTTCTCGGAATTTTAAGAAAAAAAAACTATTATCTTAAAATCTTCCAAAATCCTTAAAAAGCTTCGAAATTTTATTTCAAATACTTCAAAAATTTACATTATGTTAAAAATTTGTTGAAATCTTCTTAAATTTTAAATTGTTTTTGAATCTTTTCAAAACTTCTAAAACTTTGAAATATCTCTTGAAATAATTCAAAGTTTTTTTCAAATTTGTTTAAATCCTGCAAAATTACAAACATTGTTTTAAAATCTTCAAGATTTTTTTCCGACATATTTTGAAGTCCTCAAAACTTAAAAATTAATCTTTCAAAATAAAACATAAAAAATTAAAAAGATTTCTGTACCCATAATTTAATTTCTCTTTGAGAGTTTGAAAAAGTTTACAAATGATAGCTTGTGGTTAAGAACACAATCATTTTCAACTGTTAATAAAAATTTACAATTAAAATGTTTTCTTTATCATCAATAATGTTTAGAAACATTCAGAAATTAGCTTTATCATAAAAAAAAACTTGCTCAATTGGAAATTGCGATTTACAAAATTTCAGAAAATTAAAAAAATTGCTTTCAATAAAAAAAAAACATATTTTGCCAAAATGATTTTTAGATAATTAATAAAATTTATACTCAACAATCATTTTTCTCCTTTTACGATGATACGAACACGGATCAATTAAAAGCAGTAATTGCAATTAACGCGTGTTAATAAATACCCTCTCATCACTAATCATCGCCAATATTAAATAATCGTGCAATCGATTAAACGACCTAATCCGGGAACTATTAGCGGTATGTAATTAAATAAATTGCTTTCAATTAACATCAAATATAGACGATAATTTGTGAAAATAAAGCAGTAATTGAAGCGGGTCATTAGTTCGTTTTTCGTCGCCATTGTCGTGTTAATTATTTTCCACGTGCATTCAGATTTCGCTCGAAGAGACTTGAAACTCTGCCAAAATGATTTTAATGAAGAATTGAAAAACGAGAGATGGAGAATTCTTTTCCAGAAGTCTAGAATAGATTTCTGTTTTTTTTTCGGCAGTGAAAATAATCCAGGGAATGTTGAATATTTCTATCAAGCGAATTTTTAATAAAAAATAAACCAAAAAAAATATATTGAAAAGTAATTAATGTTTATTTGGAAATTACATTTAATTTAATGTATAATCAAAATATGTTATTATGATTTATATTAATTTATAATTTCCATAATTGAATTTAATTAATTTGCTCAGTTTAATTAGTCGAAAAGGTATGTAGTTAGGAAAAATGCAGCAATTACAAAAATTAATTCATGATTACTTTATCTAACTCTTAAATTCTTTGCAAATTTAATTTCTTTGTAAAAGTGTAGAAAGCAATTACCGAGCAATACAGATGTATTGATATTGACAAGGTTTCATAAAGGAGCATCAGGGTAATTGAATATGCCAGAAACAAGCGAGCGTAAATTTAATTAATTCCAAATACATTCAATAAAGTGTCTTCACTTTATTGACTGATCTGCGCACTTAGCTAATTTTTATTAACAAATTTCTATTCAAATTCTTTGTATTAAAGCAAAGCTCAACTGAATATTCAGAAATTTGTTAGCCTTAACGATAGAAAGAATAAAATTTGCAAAATTGGACAGCTCAAAATTAAATATTACGAAGTAAATTTTTTTAAATTGTACGGTAATGGTAAAAATTGGAAGAACCTTTTTTTTTAAACTCGACCGTTGTAATGAGCCACCATACAAAACTGGGCAATTTTATTGCAACATTTTAATTAAAAAATCTTAAAAAGGACATTTTTAAAGTTGAATCTTTCCAAAGTGAAATAGTTTATGAATTAAATAATTTATTATTCAGAAGTTTGATATGCAACAGTTCATACATTTAACGAAAAATATATTCAGTTGATTATTTTTCAATCCGCATTTTTACCCCAGAATGTTCAAATTTCTGCCAAAAGAGATGAATTTTCTGCAAGAGAGTTTTATTTTTTAATCCAAAAATATGAATTTTGAACAAAAAAGTGAATTTTAAGCCAAATATATGAACTTACAACAAAATTTATGAATTTTCCACCAACAAGAAAAATTTTCTACCAAAAAAGAGGAATTTTCAAGAAAATAGTTAGATTTTCAACCAAAAGCGGATGCATTTTCAACTAGAAGTATGAATCTCAAACAAACGAAAAATGATAATTTTCAAGCAATTAGATCAGCATTCGACCAAAGTGTTGAATTTTCAACATAAAAATATGAATTCTCAAAAAAATTGTGATAATTGATATTTCAAATTAAAAATATTTTAATTTTGAATTTAAAATATTTTAATTTTGAATTAAAAACAGTTCAATTTAACCAAAAGAGATGAATTTTCAAAAAAATACTTTTATGCTCAACTGAAACATTAATTTTAAAACAAACAGTTGCATTTTCAACAGAACAAAAATTTATTTCCTACCACAGAAGATAAATTCTTAACAAAATACATAATTTTTTAACCATATAGTTTTATTTTCAAACTAAAGAAGATTCATTTTTAAACAAAAAGGGGAATAGTTATCTTTCCATTATAAAAATTTATTTTTTCTACTAAATTAATGAATTTTCAAACCAGAGAGTTGAATTTACTACAAAACAGTTGAACTTTAAACGCAAAAATATGAACTTTCGACCCAAAAATATGAACTTTCACCAAAAAGTTAATTTTTAACGAAACAGTTCAATTTTTAACCAAATAGTAAAATATTCAATTAGAAAAATTAATTTATAACAGAAAAGAGCGACTTTTCAGCAAAGATGTTCAATTTTCAACCGAAGTGATGAAATTTTAAGCTAAAATTATGAATTTTGAATAAAAAAAATCATTTTTGAAATGTAGTTGAGCATTCAAACAAAGAGTTGAGTTATCAACCTGGAAAGATAAATGAAAAAAAAATGGTAATAGTTGATATTTAAACAAAAGAATGTTTTAATTTTGAATAAAAAGCAGTTCAATGTAACCAAGAAATACGAATAATTTTCAGCAAAATACTTGAATGCTGAACTTAAACCGATTCATTTTCAACGAAAAAGTTGCATTTTTGAACAAATACATTTATTTTCTACCAAAAAAATTAAAAATGTTTAACAATATACATACATTTTCAACGAAAAGGTTAATTGTTAACAAAGAAAGATTATTTTTTTACCAGTTTTATATTCAACAAAAAAATATGAAATTTTTACAACACGAGAAAAACTGTCAACAAGATAGTTGAATTTGCACACAAAAAAAATTTTAAGTCTGGAATTGAAGAAAATTACAATCAAATTCTTAAATTTTCAAGCCAAATAGAAAGCTTTTTAACAAAACAGCTGAATTTTCAACAAAAAGGATGACTTTTCAACATATTTGTTTGATTTTTCAACAAATAGTTCATTTGTAAGCTAAGCAGTTTACTTTTTACCCAGTCGTTAGTTTTATTTTAAACCGAAAAATATGAAATTTCTACAAAAAGGAATGAATTTTCAAACCAAACAAAGAAATATTCCGCAAGATAGTGAATTTGGAATAACAACAAATTTTAGTCAGGAAAAAAAATTACAGTCTAATTGTTGAATTTTCAAGTTAAACAGTCACATTTTTTTACAAAACAGTTAAATTTTCCACCAAAGACGATTATTTTTTAACAAAAAAATTAATTTTCAACTGAAATAGTCTAATTTTCCACTAGACAGTTACACTTTTACAACAACAAAAATATAAAATTTCTACAAAGGGAGACGAATTTTGAAAACAGAAAATAAATGTTTAACAAAATAATTAACATTTTCAACCAAATAAAATTTAGCAGTCAAAACATAAAGAAATATAATTAAATTGTTGAATTATCAAGCCGAAAAATGAAGTTTCAACAAAGCACTAGAATTTTCAACAAAAAAAATTACTTTTTAACAAAATTGTTTGAATTTTTGGCAAAAAAGTTAATTTTTATTCTGAAAAGTCTATTCATTAATTAGACAGTTTTATTTGAAACAAAATAAGATGCAATTTCTACAAAAAATAAATAAATTTGTAGACGAAACAAAGGAATGTTACACAAGATAGTGAATTAGTAACCAAAAAATAAAATTATAGTCAAAAAAAAATTGCAAGCAAAGTGTTGAATTTTCGAACCGAGAAGATAAATTTTAAAAAAAGTTGAATTTTCAACCAGACAGTTGCATTTCCACCAAAAAAAAGATAAAATTTCTACAGATGGACATGAATTTTTAAACCAAAGGCAAATGTTGAAGAAAATAGTAAAATCTTGAAACACAACCAAAAAATTTAGTCAAAAAAAAACAATTATAATCAAATTGTTGAATTTTCAAATCAAAAAGACAAATAAATAAAAACAGTTGAATTTTCAACCAAAGATGATGACATTTTAATAAATTTTTAACAAAAAAGTTCATTTTAACTGAAACAGTTTATTTTTCCACCAGACAGTTGCATTTTCACCAAAAAAAGATGAAATTTCTACAAAAGGAGATGAATTTTCAAACCAAAAGACGATAAGCCAAGAAAAACATTACAATAAAATTGTAGAATTTTCAATTCGAAAAGAGAAATTTTTTAAGAAAACAGTTGAATTTTCAACTAAAAACGGTAACTTTTTGACAACATTTTTTAGGTTTCCAAACAAATGAATAAAATCTTCAACTAAAGATGATGAATTCTTCACATCTTTCTGCAGTGAGTAACTTTTTAAAATTTACTTATTATACTTTTTAATCGGCACACCTTATGTCAAATTCTTAGAGTAAAATATAAAACAAGGAAGATAATTTTTTCAATCACCCTAATCTGAATAGATGAGATAGTAAAATTTTAAAATTATTGTCTTTATTTTCCATTTTTTTTTCACCGCTAACTATAAAAAAAATATTTCATGAATCTTTAAAGTAAGATTGCACAGTGTACATTTGACATTTGACATTGGATGAAAGTTAGCATAGCGTCACTTTATGCGTTACCGGCATAATAAAATTTTCACGGAAAAGCATAAAAATTTCGAACTCAGCGAAACCTGCCTTTTCTCTTGAGTTTTACACGCTCTTGCATATAAAATGTTGTTTGACCTAAATGCGCGCGATCTACGAGAGTAAAACTCAGGAAAAAGAATAAATAAAAAAAAAGGATGAATTTCACACGTGCTGGACAGCCCGAAGACTTTCGGTCGCGTTGGAATGGAGGGTCACGTAGGATTATTGATAAACGATAAATTCAATGGTAAAATCAGCGTCGGCCGAGAACCATTCGATAGATAACCGTAGGTTAGCGAAAAAATCTCCTGAATGCGGAAAACGGGAAAATTCCTAAATAGAGAACAAGAGAAGGGACGAAAAAAATATATGTAAAAGCCAACTACTTTTCCGACTATGGATTCGCGAATCATGCCCTATTACTACTATTATTATTGGTTTTATTACCCAGGCGGCAAAATTATACATAGTGGGAAATATTATGTACAATTTTCATTTTTTTATACAAAAAATGTATAAAATGAATTAAAAATATACATAATATTTTCCACTATGTATAATTTTCCCGCCCGGGTGATGAAAATAATAATTTTGAAAAATTTGCATTTGTTTTATAGATGAAAATAACTATAAAAATCTACTGCTTCTTGTTTAAGAGTCTAATGTTGAATTTTTGGTCGAGAATTCATCTGCTTCCGTCAAAAATTTAATTATTTGTTTAACAATTTAATTGTCATGTTGAGATTTCAACAGTTGTGTTTAATCTCTTTTTGTAGAAATTTAATCTTTTTTGGTTGAAAATCCGACTGAATGGTTAAAGAATCAACCTTTTCGGTTAAAAATGAATTTTTAGTTAAAAATTTTGTTAAAAATTCATACTTTTTGGTAGAACATTCCATTTTTTTGTTGAAAATTCGTCTTTTTGGATTCATAATTCCGGAATTTGATTGTCATTTTTTGTCTTTCTGGTGTACCAAATTTTTTTGTTTGCTATAGTTCAACTATTATGTTGAACATTTGTGTGATTGGTTTGAAAACTCATCTTTTTTTTGTAGACAATTTTTTTCTTATTGAAAATGAAACTGACTAGTTAAAAAAGAGTCTATTATATATAATGTAGTATATAATAAACTTTGAACAAAGATTTTTGTGAAAATTTTGTCTTTCTGGTTCGAATATTCATCTCCTTTTGCAGAAATGTCATATTTTTTCTTTGAAAATGCAACTTTTTGGTTAAAAAAAAACTTTTATGGTTAAAAAAGAACTTTTGCGTTGAAAATTCACATTTTGGGCCCTTTTGTGTTAAATTCAATTCCACTGATTTTTATTCAAAATTAAAGTATTGTTTGGTTAAAATATCAACTATTCCAACATTGCTTAAAAATTAATTCTTTTATGTTGAAAATTCGTCTCTTTAGTTAGAAGATGAACCACTCTATTAAAAAATAATTTTGTTGTTGAGAATTCATAATTTTAATATAATATTCATCCGTTTGGTTGAAAAATGAACAAATTTTTTGAAAATTCGTTTGTTTTTGTTGAAAATCAATACATCTTTTAGTAAAAACAATTCAACTGTTTTAATGAAAATTAATATTTTTAGGTTAAAATTTGAGCTGTTTTATAGAAAACTCATCCTTCTGTCTCGAAAATTCAACAACTTGGAAGAAAATTCAATTATTGGTAAAATATTAAACTGTTTCCTAGAAATTTCGTTTATTTATCGAAGTTTCAATTTTTAAATAAAGACATAATTATGTCCTTTTTGTTTATATATTGATTTGATTTTATGTTAAAAATTTAACAATTTGGTAGAAAATTCCATTATTTGGTAGAAAAATTAACTGTTTTATGAAAAATTCATTTCCATGTTGAAAATTAATTTTTTAATTTGTAAATTCAATAATTTGGTAGAAAATTCAATTATTTAGTAGAAGAATAACTGTTTTGTGAGAAAAATTTCTGTATTAAAAATTAGTTTATAAAAATTTAAATTCCTTATTTCGTGAAAAAATGATTCCTTTTTGGTTTGAAGGTTCAAATATTTGGTTGGAAATTTATGTAATTTGTTGAAATGTTTTCTTTTTTTGGTAGAAAATTAATCTTTTTTTTTTTAATTTAACTATTTGGTTACAAATGTATGTGTTTTGCCGAAATTTTGTCGTTTTTCGTAGCAAATTGATTTTTTGGTCGAACATTAATCTTTTTTGCTGTAAATTCAATTTTTTGTTTGAAAATTCAACTTTTTTGGTAGAAACTGCATGTTTTTTTGTTAAAAATGCAAATTATTGGTTGAAAATAGATCAGCTTTAGTCGAGGGTTCAACTATTTTGATAAAAATTCATCTTTTTTAGTTTAAGTATACTGTTTGTGATTTAAAATGAAAATTTTTTCAGTTAGAATATTAACTATTACATTTTTTTTTGAAATTCATATTTTTGTTAAAAAGCCAATTATTGTGGTAATAATTGAACTACTTCGTTAATTTATGTGAAACAGTAAGATTTCTCCAAACCGTCACTCCTCCAAGTCGTCTAACGTTATTTTTTAATGAATCAAAATAATTTGTAAAAAAATGCTAATAACGCTTCCTCCAAATAGAGACGAAAGAGTTTTACTTTAGAAATTGAATCAAAGAATTCTCTAATATTCTTTTTACTTTTTACAGTTTTATGTAGAGCACATAGGGGTTTATAGAAACCAACTATCGATGTTATTGGAAAACTGAATTACTTTTTAGAAATACAGGTCAGTTATATAGACATTTTTATGTTTTTAATCAAGTTTATCGATATTTGGATGGGATATATTACTTGTTGAAAAAGAAAAATCTGGACTCTTGGAAAAGAAAATAGAAACTGGTGAAGAATTAATGAAATTAATTCTTCCGGAAAAAACTTGAACAATTTAAAAATTGCAGGAGATACATTTTAGATTAATAAGAATCTCAGGATGAAATATTGGACAATAATTAATTATAATTAGTTACATTTGTAGGTATTAAGTAGAAGTAATTTGATTAGGTCTACCTTTTTTGAAGTTATGTTTTTCGATTTTTATAGTTTTCTGTTTTTGGAAAAATTTCTACCAAAATGAATATAAATAATTTATACAATTTTGTCTCAACTATCTTCAACTTTCTGGTAAGCTGCTACAATCTTTTGTGAAAAATAACTTATCAGTCTAACGAAAAAAATGTTGGAAATTATTTTCTTTAAAATTATTTAATTGACTTTAAACAAAAGGCTTGAAGTTTACAATTTATACACATCTTTTATCGTAAAAGAATGACTGTCTTCCTTTTCATTACGAAAACCGTAAGAATCAAAGAAGATTTTTGTTAACTAGGAACAATGACGTTTTACCTAACCCTTTATTGAATAACATTAATCCCAATATCAGATGTTTTTTTGAAAAAGTTTGTAAAACTATCGAAAACTCAAAAACCATTCAGGCAAACAAATTTCACAACAAGAAATTAGAGCTATATCTGCGGAAATTAAGAATGTATATACCCATCTTGCTTTTTAAGAAAATCAACTTATTAGCAAAACTTCAGATCAATTCTTTTGGACAACTTTATAATATAAATGAAGTAATAAGTCTTGGAGGAAAATTTGGTATCTCTTTTATTAAAAATAATTTTCTAATAACAATAATTATAACTAATCTTGAATATTCAATCACGTTCCAGTAGATTGTTAAAATACAATAACATTAAGAACAAAATAATATACTGTACACAAAACTGGATATACAATGGTTATAAATTTGATACAACAGATATGAAGAAGAATCCTCTGATAAAAAAGAAAGATTTTGAACCATAAAAAAAGTTGAAGCTGAACAAAAACTTTTTCTCAAAGAACTGAAGAATAGAAAAACCATAAATGTAAACCAATATAACTACCTACACAACATAAAACAAATTGTCCTCTAAGACCTATTATTTCTTTTGCAGGCTCACCTGTAAGTTATAATGAATAACTCATAAATGTCACATGTCTGTCTCTAATTACTACCTGAAAATTTAACTTAGTATAATAAATTATAATCCAGGATGTTATACTGAAATTCTCATTAATAGTTAAAAGGGTCCTCCTGCATTTTTTAGATAGTCTAGGTTCTTCTCCTGAGGAAATAGTTTGATTAAATGCGGAGTAAGCTAACAAATCATGATAAATCCATTTTTTGTACAAAATCAGTTATGTATGGTTTTAGAATTTTCAGGACTCGAGGAATATGATTATTGCCGGTAAAAACTAGAGTTCTTTTTACATTTTGGTCTATTTTCAGAACGTTCTATTTTGAAACCAATATGCGTACTGTTATCATTTGCTAAATTCAGATTGAAAAATGATACTGCACATGCTAAATGCATTACCGTCCTTATAAAAATTATTATCAAAGTATTTGAGAAATAAAATATGAAAGGATATCATTTGTTCGATTTATTCTTGGAAAAATCAAATATCTTTCTTTTAGTTACGTGCTGTTTTGAACTAATGACAAAGTGAATTATACTCAAAAAATCAATGAATAGCTAATTTGGTTGAGATTATCTAGAACTTCAAAAATGAAACAAATTTTAAATCTGTGAAATAAGAAAATTTAGTGCTTTCTTCGATTAAAAAATGATGAAATAATGTTAAGTAAATACTAATAAAACTTAAAGTGTGATTTGAATCTATGGCACGTGGAAAAATAAGATTTTTAACACACTGATAATATTATTATAAAAACAGAAATTTCGGTCTTAAATCTGCAGATCAAACGAGATTTTAATTGTGCTGCTAATAAAATTATTTGTGGAAAACAAAAAAAGTGATACATTTTTTCGCTATTTGGTATTAGTTTACTTTTTGAAGTTCTATATGACCTCTGCCAAATAGCTTTTTAGACCATTTTTTGATATAATTTCCATCGTCGTTACTTTAAAACAGCACATAGCTAAATCAAGGATCTATCCGATAATAAATCGAATAAACGATATTCAATCCAACTTTCTTCTTAAAATTCATTAATGATGATTTTTATAATAACAGCAAGACATTTTGCATATCCAGTGTTCGCGATAGCAGACGATAAGTGAATATTTTCCGAGCAGGTAGTGATTGTGAAAAAAACCTACTTTCTGCTCAGAAGAAACAAGAAACCATCATGACATTTGATTCTCACTTGGATATTGTTTTAAGTCCAGAAAGTAGTACTAAAATGTTTATCATCATGCATATAATAAAAACTGCATAAATCCAAGCTAATAGATTTAATAATTCGATAATCTTAGATAACCAGCTATATAGTTTCCTCTATATGATCCTTTTTGTATTGTCCTTCTATATCCAGCGTTTTTAAAATGCAGCATTTGTCTAATTATTGAGGAATCATCTCGATCGGATTTATCATGTTTTGCTCGCTTACTCCTCGGACTTACCTTTTCCTATTATTTTCTGTCTTTGGAAACATTTTTACCCCAATAAGTATAAATAATTGATATATTTTGTCTCAACTAACCTCAACCTTCTGATAAGCTTCTACAATCTTTTGTGAACAATACCTTGAAGAGGATACACATCTGTATCGGAACGCGTGGTTAAAAAAGATCAACAAATGAACGCATATACTGGTAGGAGCCACTAATGGATATTTATACATCTAATCTCTTGTAATCCTGTAATCTTGTTCTCTAGCGTACACGAAAAATCGATGTGGTTGACCCCTCGGAAGATTAGGTCCATTGCAGTGAATTTTGGGTCTTTATATAATAGTTTCCAAGGAACGTATCTTTGATCTTGATAGTGGGAAAATTTTGGTGACCTTTTGCCTTTTATAGAAAGAGTAGTCAACTGCTACTTTCCTTTAGTGTCTTTCGGGGGAATCTGGGTTTTCCAGTTCCTCTGCAGTGCTGTTGAGCAAAAGCTCTCTCCGAGCTCTAACGCCATTACATCCAATGGGGTGGGTCTATATACTGTCTGCATTGTGCTTTTACGCCTCACCACAAATCAGTTTTACCTTGCCCTCTCCAAACACGTTTAGAGCCAATTTGTTTTTCACCTTAATGTAGTTGTTCTTCAAGACGAAAATTGAATTTCAGAATTTAATAAACAATTTCCACTCTTCATTAATCCGCTTGACCTAATTCGCTCAGTTTCTCACCATTGAACAATTATCTTATCTTCTCTATCATTTGAATCAGCTTCTCTTGTTAGAAATATAACACCAGTTTTAATAGGAATTATTTAACAATAGTGAAAAGTACCCCACCATTTTGGGTGTATATTATATTTTTTATAATAAACGCATGATTTCAGACGTTTTTTGTAACACAGGCATCAGTTTTGCTCACGTGGAGGAATTTTGGAAATTTTATTTTTATTTCAATATGAATTTAGGAAATTTTGGATAATTACGGAAATTTGTTCAACTCTCGAGATTTATGGTGAATTCAGAAATGATGAACAAATTGGAATACAATTTTCTCCTTTTTTTGGACTTTTGTTTCGATAAAGGGTTTACTTCGGATCGTAAGACCGAAGAAAACACTTAATCGAACATTTCATTTTGAATATGTTCAAAATCTTCGAAATTTGAAAACTTTTGAATCGTAAGAATCTGTAAGAATCATAAAAAATGTGAAACATTTCAAAACATGCAGAAAATCAGAGTATCAAAAAGTTTCCAAATTTTTTTGTAATTTATGGATAAATTCCCAAAAATATTGAACATATTTTTCACCTGTTGTTCTTAATCGAAAATTTGATTTTAACATTATTTGAAGCTATGAAATTGTTTAAAATTGTGACAATTTTAAACATTTTTGAAATCTTCAAAATGTCGCAAATCTAGGAAATTTATCAAAATCTTCAAAAATTTGCTGTTTTCAAAATTTTTCAAAATCTTCGAAGATTTACAATTTTTTTAAATTTTGAACTTTTTAAAAGTTTTTGTAACTTCAAAATTTTGAAACATTCAACAAGTTTTTTAATTTTTAAAAAAGTTTTACAATAAATTTTTTTTTATATTTCAGGAAATTGAGAAAATCAAAAAATTTCCAAATTTTTTTGTAATTTATGGTAACGCATCCCTTCGAGTTGTTCTAATCTGTCAACCAACTGATCACTTGAAGATCACTTTTTGTGTCGTACTTTTGTTCCCTAGGGAGAAAAAGTAGACTTTCGCTCCTTGTTTTGTCACCATGCTTGAAAAGCAATCCAAAACGGAATCATATATGTGTTATAAAAAAAATATTTTGCATTTAATAAACCAAGCGGGACACCAAAGATATTGAAAATTTGGTTTTAATAGTTAAAAACGCATGAAATTTGCCGTCTAGGATCTCCAGGAAAATTAGAAATTTTTGTTTGCATTTTTTTAGGAAAATCAAAAATTTTCATTTTTGTAAAAATACGCGAAATAAGAAAAAAGTTTACATAGCACACTTATTCCTTGTAAAAGAACCATAAAAAGTTCTTGTACCACTTTTAAAAATGTTCCACTGTTTCCGTAATATACGAAGAGACGAGAATGACAATTGGATAAGGACGAATTTTTCGAAATTCTGTTTTTAACTATTTCAAGTAAATTATTATTAATTTTTGCGAAATTTTCGACAATCCTTCTCTTTTTTAATAATTAACCAAATTTGTTTGCGAAATATCGAAAAGTGGCAAAGGAACTCTTTGTAGATCTTTTAAATAGGAACAACTTTGCTTTGTAACTACATTTTCCTCGTAACTCACGTATTTTTGGAAGAAAAGGAGCATCTTTATTTCGAGAAAAATCACCGGCATTTTTTAAATTTTATAAATTTTTAATTTTTCTTACGGTTGTTAAAACAATGTGAAATCCCTCATCAAAATCAAGAAAGTACATGTTAAAATCAATTTGCATCTGAAAAATATCTGTTATATTCACGTTCCGTTTTGATCATCAGAATTCATTTTCGTTTTGTAATATTTTCGGACTTCAATGAAATTAATAATTTTATCACGTGATCTCTTTCGATTCATCGCCAAAATGTAAATTCCGTTACAGTGGCACTGGTCGTTTCATTTCGTGGTTTAGCTAACGATTGAATATGCAACGAATGAAATATTCAAACTTTTTGACGAATCAGAGGTAAATACTGACTAAACAGTCAGAATTTATGAGCAAGATTAAAAAAGTTAGCTTCTCTATCTCTCTTATTTCAGAAGTATTTTTAATACATTTACGTTCAAATGGAATGAAACTTTATGGGGGTTTCCGAATTTCACGTTTTTGCAGTTTGGCAAAAAATTCTATTAAGTTGAAATTCTTGATACGCCTATTTTGAGTTAAATGGCTCATTTTTATTTTGAGGTACGTTTTGAAAGTAGAGGTTGTTTTCGAAAATTTGGTCTTCTGGGTTTCTAAAAGGTTATAAAAAGAGCAATCTATTGATATACTTTTTTCTACTGAATCTATTAAAATAATATATAATCATTTGGGTAGTCCAAAAAAGGCTTTATTTTCTAAATTTGTCCCCTACAAATTGCTTCTTTTGGTGTCCAAATATCCCTGGATTTTGCTGAAACTGAAAAAATATATGTTTCTGGGTCTCTATGCCTATTTTGGAAAAAGTTGCTTTTTTATTTTAATTGCCGTTTTTCATGGATGATTTTCCTTTATAATATCTGAAAAACTTTATTTTGCAAACATATATATATTTATATATAATTAATTGGTAATTTTTGCATCTTAAAAATCTGTAAGAATTATAAAAAATGTTGAATATTTCAAAAAATGTGGAAGATCAGAGTATCAAAAAGTTTTCAACGTTTTTGGTAATCTATGGAAATTTATAAATTCCCAAAAATATTGAACATATATTTTTTTTATTCTGTCAAAAATATAGGCGATGCATTTCACCAAAAATACAAAAAAATAAAATTGATGTATTTTAAAGTAATAACCTCTCGACGATATTAAATGTGGCTACATTTAATTGTCAATTAACAAAGATTAATAATATTCGCACAATTTAATTAGTAAATTAAAATTTTCAAATTAGCAATTGATTAAAATTGCCAGTACCGACAAAATTATTTCTGAGAAAATGCTAATTGAAATAGGTTTTATTTTAAAGGATTAATCTGAGACTTTGAAGCTTTCAAAATTTCTCGAAAAAGATTCTGGAAGATTGTAGGACAAATTTTACTTTTTTCAGGATTTACTATTTTTTGATGAATTATTTCAATAGATACTTGGAAGTTTCAGAAGTTTTGAAAACATTAGAAAATAATTTTAAATGTGAAAAGATTGGAACAAATTTCAAACAAAATGTGGATTTTTAAGAAAAAACAGGTCCTAAATCCAGCATGAACTGTACTTTGTTGAAAATTCGTTTTTTTATGATTTCAGCTATTTTTTATTCAAAATTAAAATCGTTTTGGATTGAAATATCAACGATTACACTTTTTGTTGAGAATTCATCTGTTTTGGTTTAAATTTTTATTTTTGGGTTGAAAATTTTTACTGTTTTACTGTTTGTAGTACATTCGCCTCCTTTGGAAAACATTTCATCCTTTTTTATTAAAATTACAATTGGTTGAAAATCAATCTTTTTTGGTTCAGAATTCAACTATGATGTTGAGAGTTTGTCTTCTTTGGATTATTATTTCAACTGAACATATTTTTGGATTGAAATATCAACTATTACATTTTTTGTCGAGAATTCATCTTTTCTGTTGAAAATTCTTATTTTTGGGTAAACATTTTTTTCTGTTTTTTTTTTTTACTGTTTTACCGTTTGTAGTAACTTCGCCTATTTTGGGAAATATTTCATACTTTTTTATTAAAATCACAATTGGTTGAAAATTAATCTTTTTTGTTTCAGAATTTAACTATGTTGTTAAGAATTTGTCTTCTTTGGATTATCATTTTAACTGTTTTTGATTTAAAATAAAAATATTTTCCGATTGCAACATCAACTATTACTTTTTTTTGAGAATCAAGCTCTTTTGTTTGAAAATTAAACTTTTGGCTTAAAGATTAACTCTTTTTATTGAAATTTTGATTTGACATCTGAATTTTTCAATTTTCTCAAGAATCTTAGGAAAATTATATTTATATAACCGTGAAAACAAATAACGAAAAAACTGAAAAAATAGTTGTATTCGATTTTTTTATTTTGTATTAAAAAATTATTTTGCCTCTCAAATCAAAAAACAAATCAGTTGCAAAAAATAGGCATGTTCTGACAACAAAAGGAATACTTTCCAGGAGAGTCTTTTTAAGACAACCGATATAATTATGATTTATCCTAGAATTTATTATTATTAATTTCTCTATTATTTTTAATAGTTTAAATAATTTTCTGTTTATTTAAGGTAACTTTCTCATTGCCTTTTAAGTATATTTACATAAATTAGGTACAAAATGTAAACAAATTTGCTGATACTAATAACACAACTCAATCTCATCCTCGAAGTTTAGGATCATGAACTTCAAACAAAGTCTCTTATCCCTGAGGAGTTGACCTAGTTGTTCCAAAATGAATATTTATCACCTCGAGAGGAACTGAAATTCGGGTCCTCAAGGGATCCTATATGACATTCATCCCAAGTGAACCCATTTTAATTGAATTGTGTCAGATATTTTTCATTTGTTTAAAAAATACTACTCTCTTTTAAATTAAAATAATAAATAATAGTTTGATTGAAAAAGTAAATTTACTCAAATGCAGTTATTCTCTCATTCCAATTTTTTAAATATTAATTATAAAAGTAAAAGCTTTCTTCATTAAATAGGTGAAAAGAAACAAGTTGGCAATATTGTGACCCTGGAATCTGATACGTTTTGAGAAATAATGTTTTTTTAATTACAAGGTATCATTCAGCGTTTTTTCAATAATGTTCCTATTAGGGTCGCACAGAAAAACAAAAATTAAAATTTTTTGCGGCACCTAGTTTTTGTAGGTTGTTTTGTTTTCTGTGGTTTAATATTAAGTTTTCCATGAAAATAACATGAGAAAAAAAACATTTTTGTAAATTCCGTTCAAAACGCGAAAATGTATAATGAAATTTTTCAACATTTCGACTTTCCTTTTTTTTGAACAGCCGTTTTTGCAATAAATATTCAGAATTTTTATTAACACAGTCAGATGCAGATTCCAATGATACCAAAAACTCATTTTTTATACAAATTTCACTTGTGTATCTATTTCGTTTGAACGGTAGAATTGATGAAACAATTTTTATTTGTTTAAACAAATTATTATCTTATAATATCGCAAATTCATGATTTTTTCTAAATGCTATGGTCAATTAATAAATACAAGCACCTATTTCTGAACCTATTCGTTATTTTTATTATTATTCTTTATTTAAAAAATTGCATATAAAGGAATCGCAATAAAGATTATGTTCAGAAATAGGGTTTCACATATATTAATTAGTTCATAGAATTCAGAATATACCAATAATTTGTGGTATTACACGATAAGCATTTTTTTAACAAATTAAAATTGTTCCAGCAATAAGCAATAGGTTAAAAATCTACTAATTAGAAGTAAGTAATGGGCCTTATTGACAAAATAGCCTATCAAAAGTAGCATTTGAAAAATTAAAAATTGTTTAAACAATAAACAGACAACTTAATAAAAAAAATTCACTCTTCACATTCATAAATTAGGCTGAAGAATTTAGAAATTGCCATTACTTCGCTATATTATATGATAATAAATTTTTCAAAGAAATATAAATTGTTTAAACAAGAAAAAGTAACAGGAAAGTGTCAAATTTAGACTAAAATGTCGAAACTTGTTAAAAGCTAGCAAGAAAATTCGGTTCTCTAGCTTTTTCCGTTACAAAGTTGGATTTAAACAAAAAAATTATTTAAGCAATGAAAAAACAATTGGAATAAAAATACATATTCTCCAAGTTCATTAACTAAACCATAGCACAATAAAATTTTTTCAATTAAAGAAAAATGGTTAAAATAGTTAAAAATTAATTTAAAAATACATAAAATCTTGTAATTTATTCATTCATGAGGATCTAGGAGAAAATTAAAAAAGTAATAAATAAGGGCTAGAAATTACAGGTATGAACAATAAAATTTCTGAAAATTTTATAAATATTTTTGGTTTTATTTAAAAATATCAATTTTTATTTTCAAACATTTCAAAATATGTCGAAAAAGGATCTGTAAGATTATCAAACAATAATTTTAAACTGGAAAAAGATCTCTACAAAAATTTAAAACAAAATATAGATTTATTAAGATTTCAAAATGGAATTTTGTTGCTTTTTAATGATTTTGAAAGTTTTTAAGATAATAAGAGAATTTTCTTAATATTCCTTGAAAAGCCTTAAGTGAGTTTTAATTTTGATAAATTAATTTTTTAAGAAAACTTTAAAACATTTCCAAAGATGTCCAAAATTATCAAACGAGAAACTAGAATATTTAAAGGTTATTCTTTTAATGTTGAAATTTTTTTTTTAATTTGAAATTTTAGAAGTTTTGAAGAGATTAAAAATATTTTAAAAATAAAATATTTCCAAAATTTAATAAAATATTTTGTAATTTCTTCCAAATTTCTACGAACCCTAAATAGCTCTTGAACTGACTCAAATTCTTTTTGAAATTTTGTAAAATCCTGTGAAACATTAAAAAAATTTCATTCTTGGCTGAAAATCTTTTTCGGTTGAAAATTCAACGATTTTATCAAAATTTCGTATTTTTGAAGTGAATTGATCTCCTTTAGATTAAAAATTAAAATTTGTTCAGTTGAAATGTTACATAATACATTTTTAGTGAGGAATTTGTCTTTTTTTATTAAAAATTTATTATTTCAATAAAAAATTTATCTCTCTGGTTGAAAATGTAACTATTTTATTGAAAATTCACATATTTTGTCAAATAAATCGTCTTTCTTTGCACAGAATTAATCTTTTTGGTATAAAAATATTTCTTTTGGTCAAGAATTCGATTGTTTTGTTAAAAATTCGTCCTTTTATGGTTGAATTTACTGTTTATTATTTAAAATAAAAATGTTTTTTGGTTAAAATATAAACTACTCGCTTGATAGTTGAACGAACTTGTTAAAAATCTTTTTTTTTGTGAAGATTCATCATTTTAGGTGAAAATTCATCTCTCTGGTTAAAAATTGAACTATTTGGTTGAAATTTTTTTATAGAAAATTCATTTATTTGGTTTGACATAAACTTTTTTGTTGAATAATCATTTTTCAAATCAAAAAAATTATCTGTTTTGTAGAAATTTCGTCTCTTTTGGTAAATCTTTCATCTTTTCCTTAGAGCCACTGGTCAAAAATTAATCTTTTTTGGTTGAAAATTCAACATTCTGGTCAAGAATTTTCTGAAGAACCTTAAAAAAATTATATTTATGTAACTTTAAAAACAAATAAACATAAAAAATATATAGTGAATCCTAATTTATATATTAAATTAAAAATTTATTTTTTCCCTCAAATAGAAAAACTACGCTCAAATAGAAAAATCGTTGTTATTCAGCTCAATTCTAAATAAATGATGTATTGAGAATTTATTTTGGTTTTTTTTGCAATAATATTTAACTTGAAAGTATACAATGTATGCATACGTCACGAATACATCCGGGGCACTCACAGTAAAAAATTCAACTTTAAGTGAATTATTAATTTTTCATCGAGTTATTTGATTTATGTTTGTAAAATTTGTTGAGCAATAATAGAATTATTCAAAATTTTAATCATTATTACTTCATTGTTAATTATTGGTTACATTCTGTGTGCGGAAACCGGACGCGTAATATCGTACGTCGGGTTTCAGCATAACTCTTCCGTTCGTGAGGTACGCTAGGGACAGCAGGTTAATTGTTTTGGTGTTTTGTGTGTTTTGAAGTTTTTTATGCTTTTTTCTCTCACTTTCGATATTTATTTATTGGTATAAACGACAAAGAAACGATTTTAATGGCATAATTATTTAAAAAGTTTAAAAAAAGGAGGTGGGCGCACGGCTACTTCAGATGTGCACCAATGTGCATGAAGTTGCACACAAGGGTTAAGGTTCTTCAAACGAGTCGGTTTTTAGAATAATAAAAAAAATTGTTATGAGGATGGATTTTTTTATGCAATATTTTTAGCACATAATCTGAAGGCTCATGTGCATAATGTGCATGATTAGAGCCCTTTTTTCGAAAAATGGCCTTGCTGCTTTTTTTTCTGTCTATTGAAACGCACTCTGAAACAGTGAGCGCCTGTTTTCGGTTCACCATGGGTACACTCCCAGTGACGCATTGCCCGTTTCTAGGTGCAGAAAATTCGGTATATTTTCAATTAACAAAAAAAAAAAAGACAATACGACCATTTTTCTAAAAAAGGGCTCTAGGCATGCACATGTACAAGCCTTTAGATTATATAGTAAAAATATAACATCAATCAATTGATCCTTGTAGCCGTATTTTGTATTATTCTAAAACCCGACTTGTTTGATGCACCTTAATAATGCTGGTAATGAAAAAAAAAATCAAAACACTTGTCTCTTCATCTTCAGAAGAAAGAAACATCTCCAGACAATGTATTTCTGTTCCAAATGAAAATGTAAATTAATAATAGCGCCGACATTCCAATATAGATTTTCTGTTGAAAATATAAGGAGAACTTAACTCAGAAGCGAAGCTAGGATATTGCCCATTTAAAATTGAGAGCTGGCTTCAAAATTAAATTTGAAGCAGCAGGTTTGACCCAAATAAAAAGATAAAGTGCATTCGTGCAATTCTCAAATAGGCGGTGGGTTAATTTATGCGGGTGCTTGCCAGATTCCAGGGCACTAACATAAAAATCCACACGATTGACCACGCTTTCACGCTTTCTCACAAAATGGATGTTGAAAAGTCGCAAGTACTCTTCTGGAAATTACTCTTCCAGGTGCAGTTTCATAGCCAAGGCTGCATAAAATAAAATAAATGCTGGACATTAATATCCCCCACAAAGCAAACTAAGAGAAATTTATGACTTTTTCATCTTTGAAAGAACAACAACAAGTTTTTCAATGTTTTCTATAACCAACCTCTATTTACATTTTTTTTAAAGTATAGAATTGCCTTGTCGTTAATTCCAGTGAAAAATATCAAAAGTGAGCGTCAAAGTCACGAAAAACTTTAAAATACACAAAAAACCAAGAAAAAATGACCTGTTGCCCCTTGCGGATCTCGCGAACGAAACGGTTACGCTACCCGATGGACAATATTGCACGTCGGGTTTCTACACACAGAATGTAACGATTAATTAATTATTAATTATTAATTAATAAAATTATTATCAATTCTATTATTACTTGACACATTTTACGTGAATGAATCAGATAACATAGTAAGAAATTAATAAACCACTCAAAGTTGACTTTGTTTACCCTGGTGCTAAATAACGGAATATATAAATATATATATAAAATATAGGAAATTTGGAATTTTTCTAGCACCCTGAAATTAAAAATTTTCTGAAACATTTCTTGTTTTACACAATTTAACTATTTAGTTAAAAATTCAGGTATTTTGTTGAAAATATAGACTTGGTAGAATATTTTTCGGTGTAAAATCGACTTAGTTAAATTTGAACATCCTTTGCAAAATTTATGTTTTTGGTAAATGAATTTTTTAACTGAGAATTTAAATATTCAATTTGAAGATCAATAATTTTAGCTTAAAAGTAGTTTTTTTTTGTTTGAAAATTAATTTTTCTAAACTTAAAATTTAACTATTCCAGTTTTGCTTGAAAATTGATCTTTTTGGATAAAAGTTGATCCTTTTTGATTGAAAATTCAACTATTTGGTTGAAAATTGAATTTTTAACCAAAAAAAGATTAAGTATTTAAAAAAATGTAATATTTTATATTTAAACAAACAAAATCGAAACTAATAGTAAAAACCAAAAAAAAATATATATAAATAAATATAACCAAAAATATTTCAACTAAAAAATTTAATTTTTTACACAAGATTTCAAATTTTAAGCAAGTAGTGCAAATTTAAACCAAGAAGATTAATTTTTTAACAAAAAGACTAATTTTCAACAAAATACACGAATTTTCATCTAAAAAATATTAACTTTCAACAAGAAATGGAACTTTCAAATTTTAAATTGAAAAAACTAAAAAGTTTTTAATTTTAAATAGAAAAGAATATAATTTAACCCAAAAAGATGAATTATCAACAAAATACTTCAATCCTTAACTAAAAAAAAAAAATTTCAACCGCAAATGTAAGAGTTACAGATTCATTTAAAAAATTAATTTTAAACGAAAAAAAAAACACGAAATTTCTACAATATAGTTTAATTTTTAAAACAAATAGTTAAATTGTTAACTATAAAAAGAATTATTCTCAACGAAAAATATTATAGTTGAGTTAAATGAAAGTTTATATGATTTAAATAAAACTTTAGTTGATTTAACTCTAGTTTCTATAAATAAAATTTGATTTAAATACAAAATATAAATAAATTTAACCCAAAAATACGAATTTGGACAAAATAGTTGTATGTGCAACTAAAAAAGATACAGTTTTAACTAAGAATGGAACCGTTAAATTGTCAATCAAAAATTATTTCATGACACAAATAATCGAAATTTCTGAAAAATAGTATAATTTTCAACCGAAGAGATGGATTTACATCTAAAATCATGAATCTTCAACAGAAAAAGATGAATTTTTCACCAATGATTTTAACTTTTAGCCAAGTGATGGAATTTTCAATCAAGTCGTGGAATTTTTAATCAAAAATATGTGTTTTCTACGTCAAAGTTTAATTGTTTACAGAAGAAAGACGAACTTCCTACAAAATACACGATTTTTCATCTAAAAAAGAATACATTTTCAACCAAAAATTGATGAGTTTAATTTTCAGCCAACAATAGAATAGCCAAATTTTAACTTGGAAAAATCAATTTTCAATAAAAAAAGATTAATTCTCAGCGACGATAGATATTGAGCTAAAATGATGAATCTTCAACAACAAAAAACTGAATTTTCCATCACAGATCTAAACTTATAACCAAGTTAATAAATTTTTAACCAAAAAATACGAATTTTCAAATAAATAGTTGTATTTTCATCTAAAAAATATGAATTTAAGACAAAAAAGGCAATACTTAAATTTTCAGTTAAAAATTAATATTTACAGACAAAAAATGAATCTTCAAGCAAAAAAAAAAATGAATTTTTAACAAAAGATTCCTACTTTAACCAATTGTTTGAATTTTTAACCAAAAAGATGTATTTTTAACCATGAAGATTAAATTTCTACCAAAAAGACGAATCTTCAACTAAAAGATATAAATTTTGAACAAAAAAAAATCTTCAACCAAAAAAAGAGTGAATTTTTATCAGAAGATTCCCACTTTTAACCAAGTAGTTGAATCTTTCACCAAAAAGATGAATTTTCAACCATGAAGATTAATTTTTGACCAAAATAGACGAATTTTCGCACAAAAACGATCAATTTTCCATAAAAAATGGTAAAGTTAACTTTCATCCAAGAAAATAAAAGGTAACTTTCACCCAAAAATGGAATAGTTAAGTTTTTTATTTAAGAAAAACATCAGTTTTCAATGAAGAAAGATGAATTCTTAACGAAAAATACAATGAGTTAATATCTCAACCAAAAAAGATTTTAACTTTGAATCAAAATCATTTTAATTCAAACGGAGAACAAATTTTCAACAAAATAGGTGAATTTTCAATCGAGAAAGATTCTTCAGTAAAGAGAGAAAAAAAAATTTTACCAAATTTTTTATATATTAATTGTCGTTATAATAAGGCTTGTAAACAACATTTCGAAGGTAACTAAAAGAGTAATTAGTCACCAAATCGTTACATATTCAAAAAAGTAACTTCTTTACCAAAAGATATATAAATTGTTGAATAAAGAGCATCTGAAAGCTTCAACTCTTTTAAATTCGACGATATAATCACTTTTATTCTCAAAAATTTTGTCAATAGTTAGAGGGCAAAACATCCCAAAAAGTAGAGGGTTTCGGCATCCTTTTTCAAGCGTCGACTTTCAGTTCCCAGAAAGCACTTTATTGGTCACAAAACCAGTAAAAATGTCACAGAACGATTTTCACAATGGCACTTATCACCGAGGGGACTTGCCATCTCACTCTGGTAGGGGGGGTAATGGGTTTTATAGACACATCAAAGATACTTTCAGAGACGGCGAATATATTGTCTCCTTCCTCAAGAGCTGGAC
>JAABKJ010002885.1:0-26969 GCA_011634705.1 Andricus grossulariae
GGAAGAAGGGGTGAAATCGAGTGGCCTGCTAGATCTCCTGATCTGACGCCTCTCGACTATTTTCTTTGGGGTTATTTGAAGAGCATACTATACTCAACGCAACCTCAAAGCTTAGACAAGTTGCAGAATCTGATTCTGCAAGAGGCTACTTTGGTTGATAGGGAGATGATTCGTAATGCTGTAACTCATTTTTACAATTGCATAGCTTTTTGTCAAGAAGCTCAAGGTTTTCAGTTCGAACATCTTCACTGAAGCGTGAAAGGCAAGGGGACTCACGCTAATCAAGCACCCCAAAGGGTACAGAATTTACTACGTCCACGTCGTTGTTCCTCGTTAATGCTAAACATAAACGTAAATTGCTTGGAAAGAACCTTGAAAAAACCATAAAGATCATAACCAAGGTCAATGCGGAGCTCACCAATGAATTTCTCGTTGAAATTTACTTAAGGAATTACACTGACCTCTTGGAAAACTGTGTTAATTTCAAATAACCTTTAACTGACCTGGAACGTTACAATTGACCAATGACTTGGGTACGCACTTAAACGTAGTATTTTTCGCTCTATCAATTGCAGATGTGAAAAAGGGGGTTTCCAAAGAAAAAAAATTTTGACCTTCACAAAGCCATGAAGGTCAACTTCAAGGTCAAAATTAAGTTCACCATTGAATTCCGCGTTGAAAAATACTTCAGGAATTGCACTGACCTCTTGGAAAATTTTGCTTATTTGAAATAACCTCTAATTGACCTTGAACGCTACAATCGACCTATGACTTGGGTTCGTATATGAAAGTAAAATTTTCCACTCTATCGATTTCAGATGTAAGAAAGGGGGTTTCTATTTAAAAAAAAACAAAGTTGACCTTCAAAAAGCCATGAAAGTCAACTTCAAGGTCAAAATGAAGGTCGCCATTGAATTCTTCGTTGAAATTGACTTCAGGAATGACCTTCACTTTTTTCAAAAATATTTTACCTGAGGAAATATCCAATCGTCCCGGGACTTTTTAGACACCCTGTATATAGTGTTTATATAGTTATATACAGTGATAGAAAAGACACAAATAAACGTGTTCAAGAATTTCTGTTACTTGAAGAGCTAACTTAGATCGATAGTGTTGATTTCCATTTTCACAGTTGGTGAAATATATCTCGACTGATCTGTTGTTACCATCTCCGATGATAATATAGATTCCTTGTAAAACTTTTGTCTCATTTTTTTCGTAGCATGTGTTGTTTTTCCAAAAACTTAATTTCTACATTTTTAATGTTATTTTTTACGATTGAAGCGAAAACTACAGATCCTATCAAAAAATGATTATCACCAAGCTTGTAGATCTTCCTTGGTTATATAATTTTGATCTTTGTATTTTTTTTGTATCTTTTATAGTTTGACCGCAAAATGGAATTTTCATTTTTCATTATTTTTTGTGCGATCAAAATTTGAATTTTCGATTTTTCAAGAAAATTCAAAAAGTGGTCATGATAATCTTGTAGGGCTTTCAAAATGTAACGTTTTTCTTCTCTCGACTTTTTTCATATCGTGCGTTTAGAGATCCTCTAGGGAGAGTTGAGACATTTTTCCCTTCCAATGTACACCGCTGCACCGGAACTTTGATATTTTCATAAGGCGCTAAAAGTTCAAACAATGCTATTTTTTATTATTGCTTTGTTTAAATAAATTTTTAAATATTATATGTGTTTCAAAGTAAATCTTATTCTTTCCTAACCTTATTAACGAACATCCACAATAATTTATAATGTTTGTGAGATGAGTGTTGTTTCTATTCTGTATGAAATCTACTTGCAAATAAAATTGTGATTTGAAAATTGCGCCAACTCAAGCCAATCAAAATTAATAAAAGGTCAACTAGTTTCGGTACAGGGTCACTAATCAGAATTGGAGTACCCCGTGTCTCAACTCTCCCTTGAGGATCTCTAGTATTGTTTTATTTTTTTATGATGAAAATGTTATATCTCTGATCATTTTCCTTTTATCGAAAAAAAGACATTAAAATATATTATTCGAGTTTCCGAATACTACGAACAGCCGTACATAGAATTTTTAAATCTTGAAAAAAATTGTCCAAGAAATTTTGAAAATGCTCCATCTTTTTGAATTTTCATAAAAAATAGCTGGTTAGCGAAATGGATTTTTCTTTTTGGTCTTTGAAACTGTATACCAAATTGTATACCTTAAATTGTATACCTTCAAATTTTGATGAGAATATAAAAAATGAATGAAAATATAATTTGTAGATTATTAATGCTGACATTAATAGTCATTTAATATCACTGTGTAAAGATAGTAATTCAAAATTATGTCAAGAGAAAGAAAATTTAATAAACTATTCCTATCAATTTAGCTTTACAATGCATCAAAAATAAATAGGGCTTGATTGCCTCAAATACTCTTATACCCACAGATGAATTTTTAAATGCAGTAGAGTCTTGCCTGAGATCCACATTATGACCAGCAATAGTGGATATTGTAATAGAAGCACTTGAAATCAACTGTTTATATTCACTTAGTTTTAATGTACTTTTTTATAAAAGGCATGTTGATGAAATTTTCATGATCATTCCTGAACAAAAATTTGAAGGCGTTTTACATATTTTTAACAGTTATGATTCAATTCTTAAAGTTATATATAAGTTACATCTAAAAAATTGGTACAACAATTGGTCTCAAAAGAAAGGGATGATTTTTGGACTTATAGATAGAGCTATTCAATTATCTTCTCCACAATGAAATAATAGGAGATTACAAATAAGAATTGACAGCTTTTATAATTCAGGTAATAAAAAATAATCCCAACATTTTGAAGCTTTTACAGTAGTTACCTATATATCTGATATTACTGATACAATAGCTACAATATTAGGACAAAACGGAATTAAGGTCATTTTTAGACCAGCAAAGTCTATTTTTAATTTATTTTCATCCCCTAAAAATAATTGAGATATTTTATAGAAAAGAAATATTGTTTACTTATTCGACTGTTTAAACAGTGACCGTTGTTGCATTGGACACACAGGTAGCCCATTATAGAATTAAAGAACGTCAACGTCATAATTCAAGTATAGATAATATCTATACACTATGCACTTGAAAGACATAGAGTTGAGACTGGTCATGATTTTCATTCCCAACATCAAAAAATTCTAACTTGTAAAAAAAAATTAAATAAACGTTTAACTATTGAATCAGTCCACATTAACAAAGAAAAGAAGTGTCTCAATCTTAGGTATAATAATTTCAGACTTCCAGATTTAATTAGTTTATTATGTGAAATCTAATTTTAATTTACAATTTTATTTATAATGGATTTTTGATATGAGCGCTTTATAATTAATGTCTATATTCATTGACCTAAAGAATGTACTAATTGAAATTTGACTGTTGAAAGACTGATTGTAAGCGCCTTTCTGCTCTTCAAAATTTCTCCAAATTTATCAAACATGTGAATTTTATCAAATATATTTAACTTTAGTTTGATTTCTCCGAAATCGCAACAATGTGTTGATGTATCAAATTTCGTAAGTTTTCGATCATTTTGTAATTGTAACCTTATTTATGCATTTTTGTAACGCAACCTCACTTTGCCAAATTTTCTTTCTTTTGACATAATTTTGAATTGCTTTATTTCCACAGTGATATTAATTGCTACTAATGTCAACATCAATATAGAAATTAAATTTTCATTCATTTTTCCATTAAATTTTTGGATAATGAATCACAATATTGGGATAAGGGATGATATAACAGGCATTTCATTCAATTAATGTCAGTGTGATTTACTTCGATTAGATAATCCTTAAACTTCTATTTCTGTTACTATGATTATTTATTACATTTTTCAAACTAACATTTACACTTTAATGACTATTTGTTATGTAGAAAACGTATTTATTCATTTTAATTGATTTTTTTTAACTGCAGATTTGAAAAGGGACCACATAGCGTCCGAAACGTAGCCAATTCAAACTTAAATCTTTGTTTTTGTTTATTTGACCTTTGGCACAGGAAATATATTTATGCAATTCCACAGAATCTATGATGAATTCCGAAGAATTCAAGGTTCAATCTAAGAAGTTTAAAAATACAGCTACGACCAAGTATGCCAGAAAAGAATATTTAACGTTAAAAAATGGTTAAAGACAGGCAGAAGGAGGAGTGAAAATGCTGAAATTAATCAAATCATTTGAACCGAGCACAAAAAGCAGTTTGAAGTTTTCACAAATTTTGAAAGTAACAAGGGGATTTTAATTCGATTTCTATATTTTGAAGAAATTTCAACAGATTTTCAAAGATTATGAAGGATTTTACGAGTTTAAATAAATTAAATGAATTTAGGAGGATTTCCGTATAATATATATATATTTTTAAATTCACGGAATTTCAAAGGATTTAAAAAGATTTTCAAGGGTTTTGAAGGAGTCTCACGCATTTTCAAAGATATAAAGTAGTTTTATTGATTTCACCAGATTTTAAAGGATTTCGTAAGATTTCAAAATATTGATAGAATTCCGAAGGATATTGTGAGGGATTTTCAGAGATTTAGGAAGATTCTCACGGATTTCAAAGATTTCAAATGAATTTTGAAGGTATTTCCAAGATTTCAAGGGATATCGTAAGATTTCGAAATATTTATGGAATTCAAGGTCCTTCACCGATTCTTAAATATTTTTAGGGATCATCATTGATTTTACAGGATCATAAGCGATTTTTACGATTTTTAAAATATTTCAATCGATTTGAAGGATTTTGACGGTTTTAAAGTGTTTTAAGGGAATTTGAGAGATTTCAATGCCACCAAATTTTAAAGGATTTGAGAAGATTTCATATGATAACAGAGTATTTTCAGGAATTTTAAAGGATATCAGGGGATTTTAATGAGATTTCGAAGATTTGAAGGAATTTTTGAAGAGTTCTAAAAATTTTAAAGAATTTTAAAAGACTTTAATAGATTTCAAGAGATATAAAGAAGTCTTACCTTACCTTATCTAAAGGATTTTCGAAGAATAAAACGAATCACGGGGTTTCAAAGGATTTTAAATGATTTTAAAGTATTTCGTGAGATTTCAAAATGTTTAATGTAATGTAAAATGTAAAAATGCAATGTACATGTTTTTCAAATTTATAAATAACTTTATTAAAATGTCAACCAGATTTTTATCAAACATAAGATTTTTATAAGGTTGTACATAAACTGGGTTATAAAAAATGATACCCTCGTTGCCTATACAAAACAGGTATTCTGAGGAAGATGCCATAAAAAAAAATATGCTGCATAATTTTGTTATGTAGCAATGAGTACCTTTGTAATATTTTATCCATTCGAAATTTTATGCACGCAATCCCCGAGATTTCTTGTGTTAGAAATAAACGTTAGTTTAAGTCGTGACTTTGAATATTGCACCTCGTATATTTCGAGAGTAGTATATTCTTTCTATGTTCTATAAAATAAAAAATAAATAGATTTGAAGAAGTATTTACCGGGAGTTTCATTTTCTTGTCTTTCTATGAAATTCAAAAAACTATCTTTCTAATATTTTAATTTTTAAATATATATTAATATAAAACTTCCTTAGTTTTGAGACTGGGATTGGGACTTTTAACAGGAATTCGATTAGTGTCGTGATAAATGTGGAAAAGAATGGATTATAATGTGTAAATTTATGCACAGAGAGTTAATCTTTCACAATTTCTAATTCATAATATCCATTTAAATAGATCGTTTTCTTGAAAATTATGAATTTCAACGAAATTGATTGAATTGGGCAAACATAACTGATATTATTGGAAGGCCGGTTAAAAATATCAAGAAGGTTTATTTAATTAACGAAACTAAAATTGGGATCAGATAATTTTTTGTGCTAAAATTGTTTCTTTTATTCTTGTCATAAAAACAATTTCTGTATGTTCAGCAATTTTTTACTAATGCGTGGAAAATTAGACCAAGTAACTTTTTGTAAAAAATATCTTTGTTTTTTCATTTACAGGTATTATGTGAGTTTTAACTAGCATAAGATTCTATTAATCGAACCTTGTATTTTTCATATAAACAATCCGTGATGAGGAGATATAAATTGATCTCGAAACATGTTGGCTGCCTAGTAGTATAAAAAAGACAGCGAAAGAATAAGGAAAAAGTGAGAGGTTGATTTTGGTTGACTTCTTCCTTTTTCCGCCTCTTCTTTCCTGTTATTTATTTGTCTTCAATGAGCTAAATAGAAGTTAGCCTGGAAATCTAATTGTGAATTTGTGAATCTTTTTCATGCTCTGTTTGCATACAATTATTGATAAGAAAGTAGATTACATTTGGCTCTTGAATAATTTCTTTTAAAATCAGTTATATATGAGATACAGATAATCCAATTTTAATTCAAACAAGTCTGAAACTTCATCTCCGGAAAAATATGCCGGAATAGAAAATTAAAGGTTAGATTCTCCTGTCTCGCGAAGAGCAAATTAAAATCCGGTCAAATATCGCGCAAGAGTATTCACAACATAAAAAATTGTTAAAAATGTGGGCAGTAGGGAAGAGTGGAAATGTTAAAATTAATCGAATCATTTGAACCGAACACAAAAAGTTTTTTGGCATTTGAAAGAAGTAAACCATTTGTTTGAGATCGGTGATGCTTTGCCAGGAAAGGGCAGAGAGTGTCACCGAACTCGCGCTTGAATTTTAAAGTATTCAAAAGAATTTATGATGAATTCCAGGGAATTCAATGTTGATTCCGAGCTTGAAAATATATCTCCGGCATAATATGCCGAAATAGAAAATTAAAGGTTTGGTTCTCCTCTTACCCGAAGAGCAAAGTAAAATTCGGAACAATATGCTAGAAGAGCATTTACAACATTAAAAATTTGTTAAAATTGTGGACAGGAGGAAAGAGTGAAAATGTTGAAATCATTCGAATTATGTGAACCCAACGCAAAAAGTTGTTTGGCATTTAAAAGAAGGGAGAATTTCGTTCTCGAAATCGGTTAATGCTTTACCTGGAAATGGCTACATGTGTGACCAAACTTCCGCTTGAATTCTAAAAAATTCCGTAAAATTTATGATTAATTCCAGAGAATTCAATGTCAATTCTAGCTAGTTTAAAAATTCATTTCCGGCAAGATATGACGGAATAGAAAATTAAAGTTTAGGTACTCTTTTCTCCGGAAAAGAAAAATATGCCAGAAGAGAAAATTAAAGTCTAGAAAAATATACTAGAAGAGAATACACAACGTTAGCGAAAATTTAAAAACGTACACTGTAGGAGGAAGTGAAAATGCTGAAATTGATCGAATAATTTGAATTGAGCAGAAAAAGTGGTTTGGCATTTGAAAGAAGAAATTTTTATCGAAATCGGTTAATGCTTTTTCTAAAAAGGGCGGCGAGTGTGACGGAACTCGTGCTTAAATTCTAAACAATTTCAAAGACTTCAATGTTAAATCTCCCAAGTTTGAAAATTCATCTCCGGCAGAATATGCCCGAATAGAAAATGAAAGGTTAGGATCTCCTCTCTCCGGAAGAGAAAAATATGGTGAAAGAGAAATTAAAATCAGAAAATATATGCCGTAAGAGAATGCAAAAATTTATTGAATAATGGGCAACAATAAGAAGTGAAACTGATGAAATTATATGAATGATTTAAATCGAGATTAATCCCGAAAAATAAAAATCCTGACACTGGAAAATTACCAAAAGGGAAAATATTAAAAATTCCCGACATTAAAAAATTGTTGACAATTTAAAATTCCCGAATTTAAAACTGATCGAATAATAAAATTCCCCGCAGTTTATGGTATTATTGAATTTGAAAATTCCCGAAATAAAATTGTAAACAGTATAAAATATCGGACACTGTAAAATTGCCGACATAGAGAGTTTTTTTGTTTATTTGTTATTCAAGAAAAATTCAAATGTTAAAATTAGGTAATCTTAAAATTCGATAACTTTCCTGTATTGGCAATTTTGTAGTGCTGGATATTATATAATATTTTCAAATTCGGTAATATTATAAAGGGTCGGAAATTTTAATATTCGGGAATTTTCCATTTTGAAAATATTAAGTTACAGGCAATATTATAATTTTAGGAACTTTCTGTTTTGAATATTCAGTTTTCGGGAATATTCCAGTGTCGGGAATTTTATATTTCGGAATTTTTCAGCCGTATCGAAATTATAAATAAAAAGTACAAGCTTTGGAAAATTCACAAACAAAATGTTTTCTTTCAAATTCATTTAATTGCTCATTTTCATTCAAAAAATGGTACATGTCGAACTTAAAATTTCCATTTTTCATTTTTAAAGAGTTTCAAAATCCTATTTTTTAAGGATATTGAAGCTATACAACATCAGATACATTTTTTTAAAAAAAGCGTCATTATACTTCAGCCTATAGGGAGTATAGGGAAATGTTTTTGAATTTCGTAAATTAAAAATCGAACAAAAGACATTAACCGACTTCAATACTTTTTTGTACTTCTTTCAGAAACAACAACTTCTTCGACATGGCTCAAATTAATTGATTAATATTCCAACACATCTACCCCGCTCTAATAGGCAGTGCTTTTTTTTGTGTAATATTTTTCACGCTCGACAATTTGTATATATGGCTATGAGAAGAATTATATCCAAGTATTAGTAAACGATATTATGAACAAATTATCAATAGGAATTTTGCTAATCAGTCGAAGTTTTTGTAAGATATTATAACTATTATAAAACATAAATATCATAAGGTAAGATCAAAACGCGAATTGCGAATATGAAATTTAATCAGAAGCTTGAATTGCTTTTTTTTCAGATGGTCGATTTTGATAACAGATATGGGTTCGATTTCCGAGACCAGCGAAGAATTGCTTGTTTTACCGTGAATATTCAAATTTCTAATATAAATATATTAAAATGGGACGCCGTTTCCTTTTTGATTCAAAGTTTTTTTTCTGTTACAAATGTAACTAAAAAAGGTTTCAAATATGAAATTCAGAGATAAATATAAAGCTTGCATTGAAGATTCAAACTACCAAAAGTGTTCTTTGAATTAAGTCATCTTTCTTTGAACATTTTTGCAATTTTGTTTTTGAAATAATTAGTTTTTTTAAGCAAACTACCTTTCTGCTTATATTCTACAGTAAAAAATCTCAAAAGCACTTTCTTTGTTTTATTTAAAAGTTTATTTATTGTTCATATGTAAATACAGTTACAAATTTTTAATACAATTTGTTTCTCATTACAATTTAATTAAGTATACTGTTCGAAAGTGCTCTAATTTTGAGCTGTTTGTTTATATTTTAATGTTTAATTATAGAGGTTTGGATCAAATATGAACTAATGGATAAATAATAACATTTTCAAGCTTTTAATATTCCTAGATAAAATGTTAATTTTGTCCTTAGACTTTCCGCTTGGCTGGTAAATAGCTTTTTAGGTCAATCCAAACTTAAAACCTCAAAAACTATAAGGATAAAATCCTTATAGTTGCGGTTGGGTGTCCGTCCGTCCATCGTACGTTTTTTCAACAAAAGGAAGGGAGGGGAACTCCTCACGCACAACTCAAATTGAGAAGGGGAGAGGAAGTAGAGGAAATGAGGTGTTGGGAAAGAGGGGAATTAAGGAATGAAGAAACAGGGGAATGAGGGCAGGGAAAATGAGGGGTGGGGAACTGTATGAAATGAAGAGAGAAAAAACAGGGGAATGAGGGGAAGAGAAGTAGGAGAAGTGGTGGGAAATGAGGGAAGGTTAATTAGGAAAAGTGGGAGGAGCGGAATTAGGGGAAGTGAGGGGAAATGAGGGGGGTAAAAGGTGTGAGGGGAAATGTGGGGAAAGCGAGAAGAGAGGAAAGTAGATGAGGAAGGAGCTGCGGAAGGGAGGGGAGGCGAATGTTCAAGTGTGTGGAGGAGCAGCAGGGGCGGAGAGGAAAAGTAGGGAAATACAGAAGCATTAGTGGAGGGAAAGTATTAGAGCAGGAGGTTTGTATAACTTATTTACGTCCTAATAGGCTACGAAACCCGTATTTTTAGGCCCAAGGCCCTATTTTGACTAATTTTTGTTTCATTTTTGATCACACGGTCATAATAAATCCTATTCCAAGTTTTCATTATTGATTTACGTGTTGATTGTCAACATAAAGAGCCTATTAGAAGTCCCGAAAGATTTAGTTTTTCTATAACTTAACTTCACATTTAAGTACAATTATTTCGCTGTGACTGTGTTGACAATAACAGTAACATGAATTCTAGACCTTTAGTCTTTCTGTCCTTGAATTTTCTACCTTTGGTTAGGTTAGGTTGGGCTAAGAAGGCTGTAAGGACTTGAATCTGTCTTACAGAGCACGTCCGTCTTCCCCTGAATTATTTCTCCAATTGAGAATGGTATCAAAAAAAGGAACTCGAATTACATTATTCTATATGTTTAGGGGTGAATTTTGTTATTTAGTGTAGACTTAGGAGAACAACTGTGTTTAAAAATTTCCAAATAGCTAGTTCATTTTTCATTCATGAAAATTTTTATAAAAATGATAAGGAAATTATTTTACAAGGAGGTGGTTACATCTGAGGATAGTTTTATAGCTTCATAATTATTTATTTTGGATACGTACGTCATTGCACTAAATAATTAATATATGCATGATATGTAAAAATGATCTATGAAATCAGAGAAGGGTGCCAACAATTTCGGGAGGGGGAGGGGGTGCCAAGAATGGGGTCTCTTCCCCCAGAACCTTCAAATAATCGCATGTTTTCAAAACAAAAGCCGCCTATAGTAATCGTAGCACGAATCGGAACAGAAATTCGATACTCTATTAAGCTTTCAAATAAAACCTTGATTCGCGTTGCGTAATACTTAAATCAGATTAAAAAATTGCGGTGGATCGTGACCAGAAAATTACATTCCCTTTGATTAAAATTGAATTTGACACGGAAAATAGTAAAGAAAAAAGCAATCCAAACAATTTCAATATCTAATTTCCAACAGCAGCTTTTATTTTTTATCTCAACAGTGGACTTTTAGTAGTATTGTTTGGTGAACATGCAGTATATCCTTTAGGCTTTCGATGTCCTTGATAAGAGGGGTGAATAAATGTCGATCAGAGGCAATCGAGCAGAATTTACATAAGAAATTACACAAATCAGGTACCAATATTTTTCATTCTTCCAAGAGGGAGATCGTCGAAGCGATCAATCGAACGTAAATGTGAAAATAAATTCCTTGACAATAATAAAATCCAATGACAATTTTACTTTATTATTTTTTCTGGATGAGATAAGTTATTGAAAATTATTGATTTTATTTTATTTTATTTCCCCTAATCCCTTCTTTACTCCTTTTTTAAAAAATTTCTTTTTTCCCATGTTTTGAAGAAACTTTTCCTCTATCTCATGGCATGTGACACTTATCCGATCCTACTTTACCGACATTTTTTTGTGGATCATAACAATTCCACAAGAGATGGGATATCAAACTGAAAGTTTGAAAAAATATAGAAAAGGAACTAAGGAACGTTTGTGTACTAATAAATTCTAACTACTACAACCACAAAAGTCCAATTTTTTTTTGTAATCGTAAAAATGTATTAATACATAAACGTTCCTCAGTCACTTTTCTTACTTTTTTCAAACTTTTAGTTTGATATTTCATCTTGTGTGGAATTAGTATGTCCTACAAAAAATGTCGGTAAAGTAGAAATCAGATAAGTGTCACGCGAACTGAAATAATAGAATCCAATTAGGAAATCCAATAATTTTTCGCTGATAGTTAATTCTTTTTAAATGAAAAGTGTACTACTATACTTTCGGTTCAGAATTCATATCGTTTGGTTGAAAATGTACTTTTTGGTTGAAAATTCAACTAGTTGGTTCAAAGTCAAATTACATTGTCAAGCATTTTTTAACTGAAAATTCAACTATTCTATTTGGAGTAGCAAATTGATTATTTTCAGCTGAAAATTCAACTAGATAACATTTTTTATTGAAAAATCATCAATTTCGGTTGAAAATCTAATGAATTGAATGCAACTTGAACTTATTTGTTGAGCATTCATTTTATTGTTTGAAAATTCAATTAATTTCCTAGAGAATTCGCCTTTTCAGTTCAAAAGTCTATAATTTGATTGAAATTTTTTTTTCTGTCTTGATTGAAAAATTTGTTCTGGTTAAAAATTCAACTCTTTTGTTAAAAATTCGTATTTTCTTGTTGAATTTAACCGTTTTTTATTTTGAATTTCGTTGTTGTTGGAATATCAAGAATGACATTTCTTGTTGAGAATTAATGTTTTTGGTTGAATTCGACTGTTTTTTATTAAAAATTAAGATCTATATTTGGTTGCTACTATTATGTTTTTTGGTGAGAAATTATCTTTTTTGATTAAAAATTTAACTACTGCGTTGAAAATTGAACTCATTTGTTAAACATTTATTTTTTTTATTGATGATTCATAATTTTAGTGGAAAATGCAACTATTTAGTTGAAAATTTAATTATTATGTCAAAAATTCAACTATTTTCTCAAAACTTTAATTATTTTGTTAAAAATTGAACTATTACCTTAAAAATTTAATGTTTTTGTTAAAGAATAAACTATTTTGTTGAATATTTGTCTTTTCAAATAGAAAACTCGTCCCTCCGGGTGGAAAATTCAACTCCCGTATAAAAAATTAATTTTTTGGCTTCAAAATTCAACTATGTGGACGAAAATTCCACTGTTTTTGAATGAAAGTTTAATTCTTTTTGTTTGAAAATGTTACCATTCAGCTGAAAATTTATCTTTGTAGGTAAAAAATTCAACTATATGGTTGAAAAATGAACCATTTTTTGGAGAATTCATTCCTTGGGCTAAAAGTTTCAACCATTTGGTTGTAATTGCAACTGTTTCGTTAAAAATCAATTTTCTTGGCTGAAAATTGAACTACTTGGTTCGAGATTCGGTTAAAAATTTAAGTTCCTTGGTTCAAAATTTAATTTTTTGTTATTATTCCCCTAGTTTTGTGAAAAATGACCCCTGTTCTGAGAGCATTTGGCTTGTAAAGTCGCTTAAAATACTATGTTTATATGTTCTCTATTCTATTTCAAGCATTTATAAAATGAAATCGAAGAAAGTCTTTTGACTTAAAAGGGTTGTGCGTTGAAGGGGTGAGGGGAGGGGGTTCGTATTCATGACGTCACCCTGCGGGCTTCAAGTCGTGTGTGATGATCTGTGACGAAGAAGTGGAGGAGTGAAGAAAGTGTTCAAAATAGCGTGACATAGATGTTGAACGATAATTTATTGTTTATTATAAAGTTTATTCTGTATTTTTATTACTTATTGCTCTAAACTTGAATGATAAAAATTCCCTAAGTGTTCATTTTCTTTTTATGAACAGAATTTGAAATGCATATGCAATATAAACTGAAAGATCCACGACAAGTAATGAACCATATGAGGTAATTAAACCATGATGGGGTCAATGATTTGCATGGCGAGTTTATATTGTCATTACACTTAACGGCTTCAGTTTATGACACTGCCGGGTAAAGTATAGAACTACGGTCGATTGTAAAATTTATTTTTGGCATCTGAAACTAAATGTACCAGCATCGTTTCATGAAAAATATGCAGTGTAGAGTGATCTATGAGAGAAACCTCATTTTATGTACCCCGGACATCACACCTCTAGCATTAAAATATTTGCGCAACTATGGGAGGAAATAAAAAAAATAATAAAAGAGAAAGTGCAATCAAAGCTAAGTAAGATGTAAAAATAATGTATCGAAAAATCATCGTTGTTTGCTTTAAGAAAGACCTCAATGTCCGACGTTAAATTGACTTACCTACTTAAACTGTGAAATCAATGTAAAAGCCTACACGATGGAGTAAATATCTACATACAGGAAGTTTTTAAAGTTAAATCTTTTGTATAAATATCATTAGTCTAGATATATAAATTAGGAAGCATATTGTTACATTATGGAGGGTTGAAAAGAAAACATTGAAAGCTATTTTTGATCCAGGAATTGTATTGCATACCTAAGCCAAAAGCCATGAGAATGGAGAGAATAGCATGCAAAAGATGTTTTCTACGATGGGTTATAAATATTTAAATTTAAAACAAAGATGAAAGATTATAAATTTGAAAGATGTTCCTAATCCTTTCTATAAGTAAGAAGAAGTAAGAAGAAGTAAGAAGCAACTAAGTATTGGAAATCGAATATTTCAGATAAACTTACTAGGAACAAACACATGAGGTGATCGTCCTGGATGGTTGCAGAAGAGATGTGTTGAAAGAAATGACAGTATCGTAAATTTTGAATATGATATCAAATGAAGTAGAACTGCACCTCGGGGACATAGATGTGGATGAGTATAGGTGGCAGGACATACGTGGAATATTTTTTCTTTGTTCGGGTAATGATAAACATAACCTCGAAAAAAGAAGAGATCGAGAACTAAGACCTACCCGTTACAGCGGCCAACGCGCGACTGCCCTATTCGGCTTGATTCGCGCCTGCATTCGGAGCCGGTTCGACGTACCGAAAGCGACCGAAGTTAGCAACCCTTATCAGAGCTTGCAAGCACGTGTAGGCAAAACTCAGTGCGCAAACGTGCCACGTGGGTGGATGAGGACCTCGTGGAATGTAAGGCTACCACTTTATAAGGTTATTCATATTTCACCCGGTTCTAAGCGGCTCAGATCGAGATCCTTTCAATATTTTATGAGAGATTCAGACCTGTTCAAATAAATTGAACTTTTATCAGTTCATTTATAAGGGGCATGTGAGGGCTTGACCACTTGACGTTTCGGGGTACACCAGATTTCAAGGTTTCAAAGATTTTCAAGATTTCGAAGATTTTAAAATTTTCAAAAGATTTCAAAGATCTATATTCGCGGTAGCTAATCGCTGCTAAGTACCAAAAAAGCTACCAAGAATCCTGCTGCCCTGAGAAAGAAACTGTACAATTGCATTCTTATAAAAAATGAGTTTTTTATATCGTTGGCTTCGTTATAAAAAAAAGAATTTACCTATGCTAATCCTCATTAAGAATTGTAATTATATCTCGAGATAAGTAGGTCATCTACATTTTTTATTTATACAAATACGAATGATACATTATTAACCTTTTGGAGAGCATCGTCACCCTCTAATGATATTAGAACAATTTTTCCTTTTTATAATTTCTAAACTTTTGATTTTAAAATTGTGTTTAATAATTTCACAAGGTTTTGAAATACTCCCTGTAATAATTTCATCATGAGTGAGGATAAGAAAAAATGTATAAATATTGTATAAAAAATATAAAAGGACATTTTTTAATTTATATTTTCAATGCTATTTATACATTTTAGATGTTTTCAATTGAAAAAATGGAAATGTAAATGATAGATCTCAGTATTTAAAAATGTTAAACAGTTTAGAAATGTTAGTCTGCCTTATTTTAAAATAATTTTCTTTTAAAAGAATTACTTCTTCATAATTCTTATTTGTGAACTAAAAGCTCAAAATCAAAACCAGCTTCAAATTCAGTAAAATCTGTCAAATTCACATATTAAATATCTCCTTTAATGAATATTATTTTGTTGTTAGAATTTGTTGTAACGCTTGAGAATCATAAAGTTTATCAGGGATATTGATAACCGAAATTAAATGATTTTAATAGGCAACCGATAATTTGACAAAAGTCTGTTTATTTAATTATGAATTATTAATTTTATTATAGGTTTTTTATTGATTAATTTTCGGAAAATTGTAGAAGATTTGGAGATTGTGGAAGATTTAGAAGATTTTCAGGGATTTAGAAGAATGTTATCAAATTTCAAAGGATTTAAAGGATTGCGAAAGATCTCAACAGCTTTCAAAGAATGCATAGATTTCCATGGACTTTAATTATTTGAGGAAATTTTTAAAGCCTTCAGATGTTTTAAGAACTTTAACAAGATTTTGAAGATCTTATGAAAGTCCAAGGGATTGCACAAGTGTTAAATATTATTCCAAAAAATTCAAGGACTTTTCAGAGATTAAAGCAAAATTTATGGGATTGCAAAGAATTTCCTAAACTTAAAAGGAGCTGAAAATATTTCATAGGATTTGAAAGATTTTAGGTTATTGGGAATGATTTCAAGAGATTTCAGAGAATTTTAAAGATTTCAAACGATTTTTGTGGGAGGATTTGAATTAATTTTTAACGAATGTCAATAGTTATTAAAAAATTTCAAACATTTTATAATATTTCTATATAAATTACAAATAATATAACAAAAATCAAGGGATTTTGAATATTTGACGACAATTTCAAGTAATTTAGTTACTATGCAGTTCTAAAGAATTTCCTTGAATTTTGACAGATTTTAAAGTATTTCTTAGTGTTTATAAAATTTAAGGATATTAAAAAAGATTCCAAGGGATTTCAGGAGGTTTTCAAGATTGACAAGACCTAAAAAGGCTTTTTAATAGATTTTATAAGATGTTCAAGGATTACAGTAATTCTAGGTGATTTTAAAGACTCTTAATAAGGCATTTTAATGAATTTTCCAGAATCTTAAAGGATATCATAGGACTTCAAGTATTATAAGCGATTCCAAGGAATATCATCAGATTTCATGTAATTTCACGGGATTTCAACAGATTTTCGAATATTTTAATGGATTCCAAAGCATTTATTCACAAGTATTGAAGAATTTCGAGGTTCTTCGATGATTAAAAAAAAATTGATGTTATTTTAAAAGATTCCTAGGAATTTTGAAGAGCTTCAAAAATTTACAAGGTATTTCAAAACATTTTAAAGGAATTTAAATATTTTAAGGTATTTTCAAGGATTCTAAGAAATTCTCAACAGATTGAAAAAATTTTAAAGAATTTCAGAGGACTGAAATGATGTTAAAGTATTCAAAAAAATTTGATGCTGTTTTAAAGAATTTCTAAGAATTTCGGAAGATATGAAAGAATTTTATACGTCCTATAAGGTTTTAGGATATTTGAGAAGATTCCGAGGCTTCTTAAGGGATTTTAACGGATTTTAACGGATTTAGTCCGATTTTATGAGATTTAAGGAACTTTAATAGGATTTTCAAGATTTAAAGCGTTTTTGATTGTCTTTAATTTCAAGGGCTTCATGTTGTTTTATTGATATTAAAGAAATTATAAATCGTGGAAGACAATAGTGTCTTACAAGAACTACCAAATGTTATTTTTTACATAGTGAAATTTAAAAACCGAGATCTTCCAAAACTAGTTAAAAATTAGTTTCATCTAACGATTTTGCTTGAGCATTTAAATATTAAGAAACTTCAAAAGGAATACTTGCGAATTTCAACTTTGGAAGGTAAACACTTTAATTTCAAGGCCTCACATATTAAACTTTTTCAGAATTGTGCGTTCAAAACTGAAAATTCTAAACTGGAATTTTAGAAATTTCAAAGTTGATAAAAATTATTAGGAGTTATCATGTAGTATCAAGTCACATTCACAGTGATTGGATATACTTTATTATGAGGTACAAAAAAAAGCACTGACTTTAATTTTCACTTGTCAAAATAGAAGACTTTTTGATATTGTAAATCTTCAAAGTTTAATCATTCAAAAAATGTTGAAAATAATATGATTTCTAATTGGAAGGTTTGAAATTAATCAATCAAAGCATAATTGAACAGTTATAAATTAGGCGATTCCAAACTTGGTTCAAAAATGAAGTATTCTTAAATTATATTACAAATACTTAAATCTGTTTCTTCTTTGAAAATATGCACTAACAAGCTATTTAAAAAAATAAATGATATAATTCTTAAAAAGTCATTAGGAGAGAGTGGGGCTAACAGAACAGTGGGACTAAGCTGGCACTTGCTTTTTAGGGGGAAAAATATAACTATGTGAACTTGTTTTTTTTCCTTTTTTTTTAAAATAAAAGTGAGCCCTATAACCCTATCTTTATCGACGGGTTTTCGGAGGTGTAAAGTTTTTTTTCGGCGCTTGTGGAAAATTTTATTTTTCGATTGTGTATCATCGTCAACTATAATCAAGGTATATTCATCTTACGTAAAAAAGGTACTGAAACATGAATATGTTGTTATATTTTGATTTTTTAATTATTAAAAAAAGCATCGTACTTT
Organism: Andricus grossulariae; assembly: GCA_011634705.1. Classification (NCBI taxonomy): domain Eukaryota; kingdom Metazoa; phylum Arthropoda; class Insecta; order Hymenoptera; family Cynipidae; genus Andricus; species Andricus grossulariae. Next base: position 18,074 of record JAABKJ010002885.1, read on the forward strand.
AAAATAAAACGCAAAATTTTGTAGCTAACTAAATTCTCGATCCAACAGTGCCTAATACGTTCCCAAACAATTATTTTTTTAATTAAAAAAGGACTTGAAAAAAAGTGACGGCTTAGCCCCAGTCAGAGTGGGACGAAATCTACTTTTTTATTTAAAAAGTTATACAGACTACAATTTGGATCCGATTTTTAATTTTTTTTAAATTAAAAAACAATCAAATTGGATAAGAGCTGATCTCTACTATTTTATATAACTTTATTTATTATATAATTACTCAAAGTACAAGAAAAAGTGACATTATTCACAAAATACTTTTTTACACTCCAGCAACGGCTTATTTATATGTTATAAATCGTCTTGTAATTAAATCAACGGGAGAAGACACACAATAGACAACTAATTTCTTTATTGCCCGATTTAATTGTTATAAATAAATATTTTATATAAAATTAACAGTAAAAATTGTTCTAAACAATTTTTGTAGAAAATATTCGAATTTTCGGCTTCTTCACCGTTTTTTTTACTTCATACGATTGGTTTATGAAATTTATTATAAAAAATTATGTTTTCTCTTTTATAATTCGATTTATTTCTAAACGACTCATGAAGCTGCTTTAGTGTATGAAACAATTTATTTGCACTCGAAAATCCCAAAAATTTTCATTTATTTATTTCATTTGTTTATAAAGAGCACAATTGTTATATGTTATCATAGATAATTGATATATTATTCTTATGAATATGTGTAGAAATTTGAAATGGAAATTAGAATACTATACAAATTGAAACATCAAACATTTTTTCCCGAAAATTTTTTATAACAATGATTATTTTTAAGATTTGATAGAGTTTTGTGACTGATCACCACTCTCATTATAAAATAAAGTAGTTGAAATGTAAGAAATCGTTTCATATGCGAAAATGGAAAAAATTTGGCGTTTATTTATTCATATTGTTCATAAAAATCAAAATTATTACTTTTTCACAAATCTAATAAAATATATCTAATTTTGAAGCAAGTATGTAGTAATTCAAGTTAATAAGAGGAGTCTCAATTTGAAAACAAAGGCATATTAAAATCTTTTTCCACAAAAATTGTTTGTACAAAGATTATTGTTCACTTTATACAGAAATTTTGTGAGGAAAAATCACTCTGACAATAATTTAAAGCAGTTTTAGGCAAGAAAAACAAACTTTTACACTTTCAGCTAGGATATTTGATCATTTTTCTTTCTCAATTTGTTTATAACAATTAAATTCGCACAGTGATCCAGAAATGGATTATTGCAGACAAATTCGCCTACAGGATACATTTCTTAACCGAATAAAATGTTTTTTTCATAATTATGCTGCATCTGATTCCCTACAAACGTACAGTGCCACTTTTTGCTAGAAATCACAAATTCTCAATTATAAATTGTATTCAATTATTCTAAAACTATTCTTTAAACAAATTCAACATTATATCAGTTTGTTATGGAAAAACATTATTTTGTCTTAAAATCTTTGTAAGTTAGTATTAGAATGGTAATGGTAAGGAAAAATAGTCCTAATTTGAAAATTTATGAACAGCTTATAAAGTTATGAACAATTTTTCAACCTGTTAAGTATCATGGGCAGACCAATTAACACAGTGGAAAATTCCATTTTGGAATGAGAATATTTCATTAAAAGATATAATTCGTCTTGTAAAAGCAAATGGTGTTATTATTGTTTCCGTAACAGACATTACTAAATAAATTGTTTAAACAAAAATGGTGAAAAATAATGTGAAATAAAAAATGTTAGCATGAAACATTATCTTTCAATAAAATATTCTCATCCAATCGTTAAATTTTCTACTATTTTCATTTGTCTGCCAATGAAACTCAATACATGAAAAAATTGTTAATAACTTTTTAAGTATTTTGTAAATTTGTAATTTATGACAATTTTTCGTCATTATATCATTCTAATGAAAGATTACAACAATTTTAAAACAAAATAATTTTATTTCTGTAAAAAACTGATATACTATTTAATTTGTTGAAATAAATTGCTTATAATTATTGAATTCTACTCATAATAGAATATTTGTGAATTCTGAGTGTATTTTCATTAGTACCAACTAAAAATTACTTCATTTAAGAGATTCATTCAGAGATAAGAAATCATATCGTTGAAATGAAAAATTTTACAGCTGTATTTATAAAAGTATTGTTGAACGCAAAAACAAATAAAAAATTGTCTGCCTTAGGTGTATGAGGAGTTTAATTCCAAGAATTTCTGAAAAAACCTTAAATTGGTTAAGAAACGTACCCTATGGACGAAATTGTCTGCAAAAATCCATTTCCGGACCACTGTGTGGCGTATTATTTTCCGAAGTAGAAAAGGCAGTTTTAGTAAGACATAGTCAGCACGGCTCCAAGTAGAAAAAGCTAATATCGGTAATCCTCGGATAAAATCTGTCTTATGTAAAATTTTTTGAAAATCATAGCTTAAAATTGAGTATAAATTAGTACACTCTGTAAATTCTTTAATTGTAACTATATGAAACAGAAAAAGTCATCATTAATAAACTAATAATCACGGTTTAATTATTGTTTATCATGTATAAATGTGTAGCAGGGTGGCTCGAAAAACAAAATTTTGGAATTGTTTTGTGGCATTCCCCCACCCCCCATTTTATAAGGTTCACAACAAAAAAATGAGCGAGTGTTTTTTTTTCAATACTAAGTGTGCCCCCGCCCACCCCCTGAAGTTTCCCAAAAGAATAACAGGAAAAAAGAAATATTTTCGTAAATTTCTTCCAAAACTTGAAAATGTAGAATAAAGTAGTAGGCGATACTTTCATGATCTCTTGCAGCCTCTTTAGAAACACGAATCCAACATTCATTTTAAATTTCAACCCTCCTGAGCTCCTTACATGGTGCCCCAAAAACTACCCCGTGTAAGAGCAACAATGATATTGTGGCAATGATATGCCCTTAATTATTATTATTATTTTTTTTGTTTGTTCATTGATCCTCACGAATGTATAAATTCCAAGATTTTATATGTTTTTTAATAATTTGTTATTGCTTTGGTTCACTTTATGAACGTAAAAAGTGTATTTTTTCATTTCAGTTGTCCGTTTACTATTTAAATAATTCATAATTATACAGATGCAACTTTTGACAGTAAAAAGCTGTGGAAACTTTTTTTTTCTTTTTTCATATTCGTTATTTGTATTGCTCTTAGGTATTTGAAAATATGCTTTCAAATTAGTCTTTATAACCAATATGTTCAGAAGTAGGGGTTCATATTTATCAATTAGGCCATAGCTTCCAGAAAATAGCATTAATTTGTAATCTTATAATTTAATAAATTTGCTGAACAAATACAAGCCATTTTAAGAACAAACAGTAGGTTAAAGAATCTAAAAATTATGAGAAAGTAATTAAGCCACTTTAATGTGTAGGGTTGAAAATGAAAATAATAAGTAAATTTGGAAAAAGATCGATTTATTTGATACCTTATAATCAAATTTGCTTTTATCTGAAGGAAGATATTTCATCACAAATGTATTTTATCCGCAGCTATAAGATGTAAAGGCTGAGAAATCACATCGCTCCTTATCTTCGACTTATCTTTTTGTTCCTATCCATCTTTGCCTATTTTTCTTTCATCCTCTCATTTGATTTTTCGCTCTTCTATCCCAGTACGTTAGCTTGCGGAAGCATGAAATTCCTCTAGTAACGTTAACGACTTCTGAAGTAACGTTCTGATAAAATTCAGTTCTCCAGCAATTTTCACGAACAAAGACACGACGAAACTTCTACGCAGCTCTGCCATACGTCTACACTCTACAGTCTATGAGATACACAGTGGCGCCTGCATAATTCGGAAACTTTTAGCACTTTTTCCACTATCGCTTAACGGAAGACAATGTCCAGAATTGAGCAAGCTACGTTTCAAAAATAAACTCTAAGTCTTTCATCATAAAGGGTAAACGTTTCATCACAGATGATAAAATTATTAACACAGAAAAAACTGAGGGTTCACTACAGGGATCGTCCATAAATCAGATGAACGTAAATAGGGGTGGGGGTCTGCAAAAATATCACGGACAATCATATGGGGGTCTGGGGGGTTCTTTTAGCCGATCAGGTGATGTTTTTAATTATAAAGTTATTTTCAAAAAATAATAAGTACCGTACTTAATTTTCGAAACAGCTCAAGGGGGAAGGGGTCAACAGATTTTGTTAAAATTTCTTACGGAGGGGGGGGAGGGGGTCCTTCATTCATGAACGTAATTTTTAGCAGTACGCAAATAAAACAAATAACTTGCAGTAATTGTACATAAATTTAATATGAATTTAACTTTACGCGCCGAAGAAACCTGGTCAGTGAAAAATGAACCTAGCCAACAGCAATTTGAAAAAAAGTCAGGGAATTTTATTGGTCAATGAAAAGTCAGAAATTTAGAAACAAAATCTGGCAAAAGTCAGAGAATTTCTATAATTGTAAATAATTGTCAAGCAGAATAAATTTGAAATTTTTTTATTTTAATTTGAAATTGTTTTATTCCGTTTATAAAAGATTGTAGGTTAAAAATGTTACAAGTTTAAGATTCTGGTCCTTGAATGATAATGGTCAGGGAAAATAAAAAATTAGTCAGGGAGAAATTACAGAATTTTGAAAATAAAGTTTCGCGGTAACTATGATATAATGTCCCTGTTAGTAATTTATTTGCTTTTATTTATATTTGTATTCTGTTTTTTTGCAGTTGCTTCAACCTCAGGATGATCTTTTAAGGAATAAATTCTATTATTTGCTTGAAAATTCAACCATTTTGTTAAAAAGTAATTCTTTTTGGGTAAAACTTCAACTGTTTTGTTGAGAATTCGTCTTTAAAGGTTAAAGATTCAACTATTTTGCAGAAAATTTACTTCTTGTTTGAAATTCATATTTTGATGTTGAAAAGTTAACCAGAATCTTTTTTAGACGAAAATTCTACATTTTTTTCAATATTTGTCTTTTTGGTTTAAAAAAGTATATGTTTTAGTGAATTTTCATCTTTTTTGGATGAACATGCAACTATTTGGTTAAAAATTCAACAATTTTGTTAAAAAATCATCCTTTTTGTTTGAGGATGCAACTGTATGTTAAAAATTTGTGTTTTTGGGTTGAAATTCAAGTAGAAAATTTACTTATTTTTTTTTTGAAAACTTGTCTCTTGTATTTGAAAATTCATCTGTTTTAGTGAAAATTTGATTTTTCTTGGATGGAGATGCAACTGCTTGGTTGAAAATTAATCTTCGTTGCTTGAGAAATCAGTTATTTTTTTACCCTACAAAGCATGTATTATCTTAAATACAAAAAGTATCCTTTAGTATAAAGTTCCATATCTTATTATTTCTAGAAACCATAAAATGCGTACAATAGTACGAGAGCGGGGGGGTATTATGTTACAGATCGTTACAGGGGGAGAGGGGGTCTTAGAGGAGGCCTATAATCCGTTACGTAATTTAACTCGTAATTTAAGTATGGCCCTTTGTAAGAAACAGAATTTCCGACTTATTAATCTTCTAACGAAACAAATTATATGAAATTGAAAATTAGAGAAATGAATTCTTTCAAACATTAATAATAGTTTTAACTCATTCAGAGGCAAATATATACCAATAAATAAAATCTTACCTTAAAATTGAAATTAGTCACACACAGGATAGGTTTACTTGAAACATGTTTAAGATCTCGTTTTGTAATTTATTTAAAAAAATTCCATACATTTTGTTGTTAAATTGATGAAAATTTGTATTTATTTATAGTTTAAATAAATAGTTTCGAATATTTTAATTCAATGAATTATTAGGTTAGATAGAAGAACTTTTTAATACTTCAAAATTATTCCTAATTTCCTAAAGACCGAATTCATTTCAAATCGGGCAGGCAGTCCATGCTCAAGTCAAAGAATCATTTGCCACTTAAATATGTGTTTTTTAAGAGAATAAGATTACACATATTTTAACGATTTGACAAACAATTTTGTTGGCGAGTTTATGATTATTTGTTTTGAACAGTTGAAAATTGACAAAATAGCGGTGGTTTTTCTGAAAATATTGAAAGTCAATGTACTCAAAGACTCCATTTTCCTTTTTCTAAATTCTGATCTGTGTCCGCGTGTTGGGGAGAAGAAGAGATTTTTTTCTCTGAAAAACAAAAATTCATTTTTTTTTGCCAAAACGACACAAGATACAAAAAAATTTTAAAAACAAAATTGTTCCTGTAAACAAGTTATAAAAAAATGTCCGAAATTACTTTTTTCTGTCTCGTGTTACTATCGATATTTTGCGAAAAAAATGTAGAAAATCCTTTCGGATTTCTTTCTTTCTCAACAATACAATTTTATCGTCTGATAAAATATCAAAGAGGGCTCAATTTAACAGATTCAACAACGTATTGGCGCAAGAAAAATGAAGTATGTTAGAGAAAATGGGAAGTATAGATTATTTGAAAAATACCGATTTGAAAGGAAAAAGTTGAAGGTAAAAAAAATTCAATAAAATAAATGTCATATTTTCGCAAAAATAATAAAAAACGCGAGATAAAAGTATGAACGAACATTTTTTTTAAACTTTTTAAAGGAAACAATGTTTTTCCTTTGACGTTTTTCTTTATCTGGTGTCATCTTGGCAAAAAATGTGGATTTTCGTTATTCAGACAACAAATTTTCCTTCAAATAAATTGACTAAATATTTTCAGAGCCATCACCGCCATTTTGTCAATTTTTATGTTTTCTAAAAAAATTTCAACGAAATTCAAAAGAAGACAAAAAAGTTCAGGAAAATTAAAAAAAAATGTTAACAACAATTTGGACCATTTTTCGATAACCCACGTTTCCAATGTTTTAAATCATTGCGTAAGAATTATAGGGGAGGAGGCTGCGGGTCGGGAAAATCTTACGAATCGTCACTTAAGATGAAGGTGAACAAAGAATTTCTTACGTGAGTTTCCTCTTTCTAATTATTATTATTTTTTTTAATATGTTAATTGAAACCTGCTTTGGCTATCGAAATTACTTTTTATGCTATTATAAACATGAAATAATTTTCTTTTATTTCTGTTTAATCATGTAATATATTCCTTGAAATCCTTTGAATTACATGGACATCGTTGACAGTCTCTTGAAAATCCTCTAAAATGATAAGGTTCCTTGGAAATTCCTCAAAATGCTTTGAGATTCCGTGAAATCTCTGAAATCCGTGAAATCGCTTGAAATCTTCAAAATTACATAAAAATTCTTTGTATACCTTTCAAATTAATTGAGATGCCTTGAAATCTCTAAAGAACGATTGAAATCCTTGTAATTACGTGAAATATTTCAAAATATTACGAGGTTCCTTCGAAATCTATGAAATCTCTTAAAAATTCATTGAAATGTTCTAAATCCGTGGAAATCTATCCAAATTTCTCGAAATCACTCGACATTTTTTAAAAGCCATTCCGATTTTCGGAAATCACTTAAAATTCTTTATATTATTCAGAAATGCTTTGAAATTCCGTTAAATCTTTGGAAATATTATGAAATCCTCTAAAATCAGCAGATATAGTTTGGAATCTTGAAATCCTGTGAAATCATCGAAAGACCTTTAAATAAAATCCCTTCAAATCTCTTTTGAAATATTTACAAATTTCTTATGATCTCTCAAAATCTCTTGAAATCCCATACAATCTTTTATAATCAGCGGAAATCGTATTCAATTCATTAAAATCCCTCAGAATCGCTAAATCTTCAAACCCTTAAAATATTTTCAAATCCTTTGAAAATTGTGAAGCCTCAAGTAATTCTTTAAAAGATCCTGAAACCTTTTCATAATCAATCGAAATCTCATTAAATCCCTTAAGAGGTTTGGAAGTCTCTTCAAATTCCGTAAAATGTTCGTAATTCTTTGAAATACTTTGCAGTACTTTGAAATGCTTTAAAATCCCTTGAAATCTGTTGCAATCCTTGAAAATCACTGAATAAAATCTTTCAAATCTCTTCAAATCCCCTACAATTTTTTCGAAATCTTGTTTATAGTTGAAATAATTGATATATTATTGTTATATTGAGTAAAAAATATAGAACCTTATGTAAGAAGGTAGAAGAAGGCCTAAAATTTAAAAAGATCGTCTCTAGCTAATTAATGGATGTTTTCTTACAGAATCTGTGAGAATGCTTCAGTACGTAAAGCTATATATTTGTTCACACTATACTTTATAGTGGAAGTTAATATTTTGAAATTCTGCACCAATTAACAGTTTTTAAAAATCGATTTTAATGTTCCCTCTCATGTTATGTAAATTTTCGTCATTTTAAGAAAAAGTCACGTGATAATGTAGGGGAGACGGGGGCTTAGCAATAATGTCGCGGTCAGTCACGAGGGGGGTGGGGGTGGGGGGTCGAAAATTAGCGGAAACCCAGTCGCGTGATTTATGGATGGCCCCAATGTTGCGGCTCAAACAAAAGTTGGTATCTTTTAGAACTTGAACTTCAATAGGAGATAGAATAGGAGATCAAAAGGGTTCCTTTGAAGAACACTTGAATAGATAAAATGAAGGCGCATTCACGAACCAACCGCTTGGAAAGTGGGGTTAGTAAGATAGGGATTTACAGACATCGATTTACAGTTGTTGATCCATGACTTAAGACAAAAAGTTTCTTGCATATAAATGAGCCTTTATGTTTACAAGTTTGCTACATAACCAGCAAATGATATTTATCAAGTCATTATATTATTATTAATAATATAGCATTAAGCCATTTACCTTTCGGGATAGGCGTGAATTGCCGGTTGGAAAGTAGAAGAGTGTGGATGGTAGATAGGTATAGGGTAGATAGGTATATAGGTGTAAGGTATAGATATTTTAGATTGATCTAGAATTCTTGTGC
>JAABKJ010002886.1:0-26969 GCA_011634705.1 Andricus grossulariae
TGGGATCTTTTTTAAGTTTTTCATATGTATCGTCAGTTAGAAGGTCCATGATTTTGTTGTTATAGTCCTTTTTATCCCTTATTACTGTTGTGTTGCCTTTGTCTGCGGGTAATATTATGATATCTTCATTCTCACCAAAATATTTGGTTTTCAAATTTTCAAGAAAAATAACGAATCATCAATAAGTTCAGATCAGTTTAACCACAAAAGACGAATTTATAACCAAATACTAAAATCCTCAACAAAATATAAATTTTTTAACCAACTCGATATAAAGTACATGAAATTGTAAACTTATAAATGATAAATTCATAATAAAACATGAAATAGATACATTTTAAGGAAAAAAATTCATTTTCAACGAAAAATATCAAAGAATATTCCACAAAATACATGCATTTTCAAACGAATGGTTGAATTTAATTTAACTATAATTTGATATTCATCTGAAAAAATAGTTTATCTACCAAAAATGAAATTGTCAACTTTTCAGTTAAAAGAAATAATTCGCAAAAAAAAATCTCCAACCAGTTGAGTTCAATAAAAAAAGACGCTATTTTAACCAAATATTTAAAGCTTCAACCAAAAATATAAATTTGTAAAGATTAATTTTTTACCCAAAAATACATGAATTTAATACCATACTTTAAAATTTTAAACTTATGAAGGAACAATGTCCTACTAGAAAAAACAGAATTTTAAACATAATACATGAATTTTCAACCAAAAAAGACGAATGATCTACAAAAAAGCTGACTTTCAAGCCCGAAAATCTGATTTTTTTACATGAATTTTAATTTTCTACCAAATTTGTGAAGTTTCAAATGAATGGTTTAATTTTGTAGCAAGTAGTTACATTCTCTACCTGTATAGTTGATTTTCAACCAAAAATATGAGTTTTCAACAAAAAAATTGATTTTCAAAACAAAGAATTGAATTTTCTACTTAAAAAAAAAATAAAATTTTTAACAAATTTCATTAATTTTATACCAAATAGTTGAATTTTAAATTAATAAAAAAATAAATTTGTAACCAAAAATCTCATATTTAAATGTTGAGGGAAAAGAGAAAGACGAATTATCAACAAAACAGTTGAATTTGCAGCGCAAACATATGATTTTTCGACAAACAATTTAATTTTATACATAATTGTTAAACTTTCCAATTGAAATGATTATTTTCAGCTAAATATTTGGATATTTTACCAATATAGTTGAATTTTCAACCAAAAATATAAATTTTCAACAAAAAAGTTAATTTACAACCAAACAGTTCAATTTTCTACCAAATATTTGAATTTTTAGCCAAACAGGATGAAGTTTCAATGAAGAAGATAACTTTCTAACAAAAAAGACGAATTTTTAACAAAGTACATGAATTTTTAACCAAACAGTTCAATGTTAATTGACAGTCAATTTTTCTGCCAAATAGTTGAATTTTCAAAAAACAGTTTAAATTTTCGACGAAAAAGTAGATTTTCAGCTCAATATCTTAATTTTCTACGACATTGTTGGATCTTTAATCGAAAACGATGAACCTTCGGAAGAAGATATATTTTTCACAAAAAAAGAAGAATTGTAAACAAAATTTATGAATTTTTAACGAGAAAAGGCCATTTTTCAATTAAAAGTATCGATTTTCAACTAAAAATGGGATGTTTACATTTTCAGTGTCAACAATTATTTCTCAACCAACAAAAAAAGTATTTTCAACCAAATAGTTCAATTTTAACGAAGGAGATTAATTTCTGAATAAAATTATGAATCATAAAAAAAAAAATTTTTAACAAAAGAGTTTTACAGTCAACTAAACAGTTAAATTTTCAACCAAAAATATGGTTTTAATTCAAAAGAATAATGTTTTACCGAAAAAGACGAAGTTGCAACAAACTATGAATTTTAATCCAAATAATAATCCAAAATAGTTCAATTTTTGACTAGAAAAGATGACATTTAAAATACTTTTTCGAAATTCAAATAAAAAACATTGCATAAATAATATCCATTATTAATGCGATTTTTCCAATTAAGTTAGTGAAAGTAATGAATAATATGGTTATATAAAATAATTAGAACTTTGTGTCCAATTTCCTTTAATGTGAAATTTGTAATGCTGTTTTTTAACTTATATAGTCAATTTTTGAATTAAAATTTAACTTTAATAAGGATATTAATTTATTATCAATAAACTTAAAAATATGATACAAAAATTGAGGAAAAATTACGAGGTAAGGTTAAAAGTATGACGTGAAAAATAAATTTATTAATATCATACGTGTCTAGATGTCATCTACTCATTTTAATTTGTAAATAATTAATGACACTTTTATTTTAATTTTTGCACGGGTACCCATGTAGAAATCACCGTTTTCCCCATGTCAAATAGTTGGGCCCTGATTAGGATGAAAACACCGAAAAGTTCTAGACAGGAACTGATCGGGTTATACAAATATATGCCAAAAACGATATTCTATGAACAAAACATAAACATTCAAAATTATGTATAAAAAATTCGTATGTATTCCAATATTATTTATTTTGTTGTTGAAAAAATCTTTTTCACATATATTTTCATCCCCGTGTGGAAAAATGTCATGCCAGTCTTGTGTCAGGTCTGGCCCAAGTCAGGCTTTATCTTGACTGTCTAGCCTGGAAGATCTGATCTGGCCCAGGTCTGGCTCTAGTCTCGCCCAGGTATGACTTTATGTAGACCGTCTAATCTGGAAGGTCTGGCCTGGCCCAGAACTGGCGCTGCTCAGTCATCCAAGAACAATAAAAGGTATAAGCTCGGTCTGGTCTGGCCCAGGATTGGCGCTGATCAGATAGCCAAGAACAACAAATTCTAAGTCTTGCTTGGGGCTAGCGGCAAAAAAACGTTACGCTTTTGGTCGGGCCCAGGTCAGACCACCTGGCCAGCGTCAAGGCTGGAAACCAGATAGTCTGGTCTGGACTGGCGAAGCGCCAGAAGATGCTTCCACACGAGTCATATCAGAATTCCGGACATACTGGAAAATAGAGAGAGCTTAGACGGACGGTGGAAGGGAATTCCCGTCAGAACCTGGTCGGAACTTCTGGATAAAGACCGGCTAAAACAGCGATACAAAACTAGTCTGGCCCTCTTTAGTCTTTCCAATCAGCGCCCGAAGAGAAATAGGAAAACCTGGATGGGGCCCCTACAAATCCTGATCTCAATTTCTATATGGCTAGAAGCCGATCGCCTGTAGATACGAACGTGAGAAATTAAAAAATGGGCAATAAACTGACTTTCTGTGAACTTTTGAAGGAAGTGGAAGAAATTTTAAAGTATCGGAATATTGATGTACTTGAAAAGTACGTGGGTACGAGTATGTAATAACATTCAACATATATATGTGAAATATACGCCCTCTCGCTTGTAGCAATTTATACGCAATGGTAACGCCCAAAGTTTGTTCAGCGACGCGTTCCTGCCCTCTCGTTTGAACGATTCATGAGATCTGACTAGGTGCTGCCCTTTCAGGGATTTCGACACGTTTGTTACGTGTACACTGCCATCCTGATGAAGAAACTATACAACTGCATTTGGAACCAACCGATATATTAAATGAAACGCGTTTACTGCTGTACCTTTTAAACTTTAAGTATTTCTTCAGAAGAAAAATACTATTCTTGAGTAAATCGCAGATGGTCTATTCATTAAAATAAAAAATTGTTAGTTTTAATTAAACTCAACTCCCGATATAAGAACGGTTTCGGGCATGGCTGGCAGTGGCCTTCATGCTAAATAGGGGGAATCTTAAATTGAACAGGCAGGGTCGCATGCACTATTTCTCTTGGATTTGGACGCATGATGCATCCTGATGCAACTAATGCGTTGAGAGTGCGGCCCTCATGCTGTTTGCGAAGATTGACTGAGCAATGCCTCTCTCTCGATCTTGCGACTCCCTTTATCACGAAACTGCCGAGAACATCAATGATAGGATTATCATAAACCGGGGGTTCTTATGTCGGGAGTTAAGTGTATTTATATTCAAAGCTGTTGATATGCTGGGGGCTGTACTTAAATTACTTAACGGATTGCAGGCCCTCTTCAAGACACCCCCTCACCCCTGTAACGAACAGTAATAAAATATCTTTAATCCCCCCCTCCCCTCACTCTTTTTACTGTACGTAATTTATGGTTTTTAGAAATGATGAGATATGGGACTTGAAACTAATGGGAATTTTTTATATTCAAGATAATACATGCTTTGTACGGTGAAAACTTCATTTTAAAAATTCTCTGATCTTTCATTGACCAATTTTTCATTTTCCTGACCATTACCATTCAAATAGGAGCATTTTAATCTTGTCATATTTTTAATGTAGGATGTTTCATAAGCGGAATAAAACAACATTTCAGATACGAATAAAAACTTTTAAAACTTATTTATTTTATTCAACCAAACAATTTTCTACCATAAAAGATCAATTTTCAACGAAATAGTTGAATTTTCAACAAAATAATCAATTTAAAACAAAATAATTCAATTTTCAACCTAAAAAGCTAAATTTTCCTCAAAAAATAGTAATAGTTTATATTTTAACCAAAAAATATGAAATTTCATCCAAAAAATATGAAATTTCGTCCAAAAAAGAATGAAATTTTATCCAAAAAATTAATTTTAAACCCAAAAAGACGAATTTTCAACAAATAAAGTTTTTTCAGTCATGAAAGAAAAAAAGTTCACCTGACATGTTGAACATTCAAGCCAAAAGAGGAATTTTGTGTACAAACATTGAATTCTCAACCAGAAAATATGAATTGTTAGTAAGCAAATTAATTTTCAACAAAATAGTTAAATTTTCAACCAAAGAGATAAACCTTCATTAAAAAGAAAATTAAACAAACTTGTTTAACTCTTACCCACGCAGTTGAACTTTCAATTAAAGAAGATCAGTTTTCAATAAAATAGTTGATCTTTCAACCAGCGAGATGAATTTTCAACTGTAAATATGAATCTCCAATAAAAAAATCTTTTCCTAATAAAGAGATTTAACCAAAATTTTTAAACGAAATAGTTGAATCCGCAAAGAAAAAAGATTAATTTTCAACCGAAAAGTTGCATTTCCATTTAGAAAATATGAAATTTCTACATATTGGAATTTTCATCCAAAAAAGATTTTAGTTTGACTTTTCAACATCAAAATATGAGTTTTAAACAAGAAGTAAATTTTCTACGCGGATACTTGAATTTTCAAACAAAAAGGATGACTGTGTGTTAAAAATTGTTGAATTTTTAACCAAATAGTTGCATTTTTATCCTAGAAAGATGAAATTTTCACTCAAATAGATAAATTTGGGAATAAAAGAAAAGTTAAAAAAATAGTTGAATTTTCATTTTAAAAAAATTTCAGTTGACTTTTTAACACTAGAATATGAAATAAAATCAAAAATTAATTTTTCTATCAAAACAGATACATGTTTAAGTCAAAAAGACAAATTTAAACAAAAATAGTTGAATTTGCATCCAAAAAAGATTTTAGTATGACTTTTCAACAACAAAATATAAATTTTAATCAGAAAGTAAATTTTTTGACAAAAATAGTTGAAGTTTGAAACAAATAATAGAATTGAAAGCTAAAAAGATGAGCCTCAGGGGAATTTTATAAATTTTCTAATTTTTCCCCAACTAATTTTTCATTTGCCCTGAACATTAATATTTGAAGAACAGAATCTTAAACTTGTAATATTTTTAACCTAGAACCTTTCATAAACGAAATAGAACAATTTCAAATTTAAATTAAAAAAATTTTAATTTATTCTGCTTTACAAATATTTGAAGTTATTGAAATTCCCTGACTTTTGCAAGATTTTTTTTTCTAAATCCCTGACTTTTCCATGACAAATAAAATTCTCTGACTTTTTTCTTAAATTGTTGTTAGCTAATTTTTTTTTAATTTGACCCCCACCTCCCGACCCCTTTTTTTATCAAATGTCCACGTTTTGAGACCCATTGAACCCGAAAAACAGGTTTTTACCAATATTTCTGTCTGTCTGTATGTTTGTATGTCTGTCTGTGAGCACGATAACTTTTTTTTTGTGTAAACTCTTTCAGTGTCGGAAACTGAAGCTCAAGTTCGCTAGCCAGCTATTTTGGATAAAAATTCAAAAAGATAGAGCATTTCAAAATTTTTGGGACATTTTTTTCGAGATTTTAAAATTCTATTTATGGCTATTTGTAGTACACAGAAATTCCAAGTATTCATAATCGCTAATGTTTTCAGTAAAAACAAAATTATCAGTTATAGCATTTGCAAAATTCGAAAAAACAAACGTAAATTATAATTTTAGGACAAAGAACGCACGATATGACAAAAAGTAAACAACAAAAAAACGTTGCTCTTCCTAAGTCCTAGAATATTATCATAACAACTTTTTGATTTTTTTTTTTAAATCGAAAATTCAAATTTTGCTCGCAGAAAAAATAATGTAAAATAAAAAATTTCATTTTGCATTCAAATTATGCAAGATCATAAAAAAGATGATTTAACAAACACTGTGCACCCAAAAATATCTACAAATTTATTATTAATTAGTTTTGAATAGGATGCGTAGTTTTTGTTTTATTCGTAAAAAATATATCCAAAATGAAAAAATTAAATTTTTAATAACGACACAAGCTACGAAAAAAATTAAGAGAGAAAAGATGTTCACCCAGAAAGGGCTACAAATTTTTCACTAATCGTTTTTTGATAGGATACGTAGTTTTGGTTTGAATCGTGAAAAAAGAAACATTAATAAGATTTTTTAATTTTTGGTAAAACGACTCGAGGTACGAAAAAAAATTAACACACAAAAGTTGTTTACCCAAAAACGATATAAAAATTTGTTATTATTTATTTTCTGATGAAATTCGTAGTTTTTGTTTTGATCTAAAAAAAAAATAAAATTGAAAATAAAAAAATTGAATTTTTGGACAAAAAACACAAGCTACGAAAAAATAGGAATAGAGAAAAATTCTGCACCTAAAGAAGATCTACAAATTTTTCATTCATCACTTCTTGATAGGACCTGTAGATTTTGTTTACATCGTAAGAAATAACAATAAAAGTAAGAACAAAATGTGGAAAAACGACACAAGGTACGAAAAAAAATTAACTGACAAAATTTGTTTACCCAAACAGAAGATAAGAATTTGTTATGAATCATTTTTTGATAAAAAGCGTAGTTTTTGATTTATTCGTAAAATCTACTTTACGCTGGGATGCGTATTTTTGGTTTAAATCGCAACAAATAACATTAAAAATTAAAAAATTAAAATTATGGAAAAAAACAAGTTGCAATAAAATGTTTGATAAAAAAATTATGTTATTTTATAGCATGCGCATTTATTTTAATTATAGAAACAAGACAATGAAAATATGTTTGTTTCTATAAAAATGCATATTATAAATTGTAATTATATAAATTTATTGAAATTATACACTTTTTGAGATAGCTGAGAATAAAAATAAGTGCAAAATAAGGAACAAATATTAAAGCTATCATGATAAATAAAATTTTAACTTTATTTTGCAACATTTGAATAAGCAATCCTAAGCCGAGGTACAGAAATAAGTGTAATATATATTTCATATAATAGTGCTGAAGGTTAACTATAAAAGGCTGCATTCTTATTAAAATAGAGTGCGAAGCACAGTATACGTGATGAGAATGTGTTCGTTAAAGCCCAAAGAGCTTTAACAAACGAGAATTCACAATCACCAAATGAGAGTTGTCGACGCTTTGACCTTTAATTTTAAAGGTCTGTGCAGATTTTTCAAAAAGCAATTGAGTATAAAATCAGAAAGTTTGGAAAGAGAATTAAAATTTCTAAAATTTTCAGGTTGGGCTAGCCCCCCCCCCTTCCACCCGGAATATAGCATTTTAAAACAAAGATTATCATCAAGATTTACCATTTTTAACAATTTGAGGTTATATTAGCGTTTTACATCGGAAATGGGTATTTTCAATCAGAAATTATTAGATTTCAAAGATTCAAAGCTTTTCAAGAATTTAACGTTTTTTGGTTTTGAGAACATTTTTTGCCAGAAATTGGTTCTGTTAGCGTTTTATATAAAAAATTAGTATTTTACATATTTTAAACCAAAAGTCGTTATAAATTGAGGAAGATTTATAATCTCTTAAAAATGTTTGATTATGTTAGTGTTTCTCGTCGGAAATGAGTATTTCTAAAATAAAAAAAGTGTAAAGAAGAGTCACAAAATTTGAACCTTATCTTACATTCGGTGAGTAAATTTGAAGAATTTTGATGAAAATTCGTCTGTTAAGTTGAAAATAAATTTTTTTCACTGAAAAATGAACTGTTTGGTTGAAAATAAATTTTTTTATTGAAAATTCATATTTTTCGGTTGAAAATTCAACATTTTTGTACCAAATTCGTCTTTTTTCAATTTTTCAAATAGAAATTTAACTATTCCATTGGTGATCGAGAATGAATCTTTTTTAATTAAAAAATTCAACTATTTGGTTGAACATTTATGTAATTTTTTGAAAGTTTGTTTTGTTTTTGGGAGAAAATCAATCTCAGCTGATAATTTAACTATGACTGAATTCGTGAATCTTGTTCAAAATCCATGCTTTTTAGTCGAAAATTAATTTTTTTTTATTGAAAATTCGATTATATGTTTGAAAATTCAACAGTGATGTATAAGGATCGTCCTTTTGGCATGACAACTCAACATTTTGGATGACATTTTTTTCTTTATAGACGGTAAAATCATTCTTGGTTGAAAATTCAACTCACGTTTCTTGTTGAAATTGCCTAATTTTCAAATTCAGATATATACTTTAATTTAAAATACTGACAAATAAATAATAAGCATCAATTTAAGTTTTGAATTTCAAATTTTCCAAGTTGAAGAAATTTCGAATAAAAAGCATCAAAATCAGATCATTTTAAACTGAAAAACTCAAAACTTGTACAATTTTTTAATGAAAATTTAAAAAATAAAAACCACTTCAATTTTAAAGATTCACAATTTAAAGTTCTCAAATATTGAAGAGTGTCAATTGAAAACTCTTGAATTTTAGAGATGTATAAACAAAAATTCCTAAGTTTTGTTGATCTTGGAAATTAAAAGTCAATTTTTCAATTCCAAATCTTCTAAATTGAAGAAATTTCATACGCAAATCATCAAAATTATACAAAGTTTGTATTGTTAAATGTCAACATGAAAAACGTTCAATTTCGAAGATTTGAAATTTGAATTTCAACAATTTTAAACAGTTACATTTGAAAACTCTTGAATTTTCGAGATGTAGAAATACAAAATTCTTAAGTTTTGATGATTTTGAAGATCAAAAGTCAAGTTTTGAATTTTATATCTCCCGAATTGAAGAAATTTCTTATGTACATCATTTACATTACAGAATTTTGAATTGCAAAACATAAAATCTGCATAATTTTTTATAGTAAATTTTCAAAATCAGAACTTTGTAATTTTAAAGGTTCATAATTTGTAGTTGTACAATATTGAAGATTTATAATTGAAAATTTTCACGATTCACAGTTATAAATTGACTAAAAATATTACAGATTTTAAAGATGTGTAAATAAACATTTTTACATTAAAAACTCTTTATATCTGAAGATTTACAATTCAGAGTTCCACAATATTGACGGGCTACAATTAAACATTAGCTAATTTTGAAAATATAGAATTGAAAATTATTTAACTTTCCGGATTTATCTTTTTTAATTTTTTTTTTATTTCAAACGTTTCTTTCCATTTTAAATATTTTCAATTGAAGAATCTTTAATATTTAATGCGTATAATACATAGTTGTGTAATTTTGAACAATTTTCCTAATACAAAAAAATAATTTATATGGAATGGCGATAGATTTTAGCACCGTTTAGCGTTAAGAAAATTCCCTGAAATACATATTTTTTATTTATTTCATAAACAAATGATACTATTCAGTAGGAAAAAAAAGAAACATCTGTAGTATTAGTAGAAGATTTTTCAATTTTCATAATAATATCTGCAATTGTAAAATACTTTCAAAATCCTATAATGGCCGTCAAATTGTTTAAAAAATTGAAATTTAAGGGTGAAAAATTCCAAAACCTCATCTTTTCTTTGAAATGGGTGTAAAAAAGCGGAAAAAGGATTTGTTACTATTTTCAAAGTGAACATTACTTTATTTAGAGGAATAACTTAGTAAGTTGATATACCATTAGCTTTGAAGAGTTTAAAAATTATTATTCGTCAACAATTTTTTTATTACTTCACAGTATTCCCTATAAATAAGGTCTTGCCGTTTTCAAATTTTGGCCGACTAAACAGCGACCTGTACTACTGAAATTTCACCTTCTCATATTGTCTGACCAATTGCAAATCGAATCATATTGCATTTCCAACAAAATAGTTGAATTCTGAATCAAAAAAGATAAATTTTCAAAAAAATATTTGAATTTCCAAAAAAAAAAAATAATTTCACACCAAAAAACTGCATTCAGAATTAAATAGCTTATTAGACTATTATCAAAAATATAAACAAAATTTCTACCAAATTAGATGAATTTAAAAAGAAAAAAGGCAAATTTCCTAGAAAATAGTTGATTTTTCCACGCAAAAATATCAATTTTCTACCAAAAACTTAATTTTCCACCAAAAAGTTTAATTTCCTACGAAAATAATGGAATTTTCAACACAAAAATATGAAGTCTCAACAAAAAAGTTGAATTTTGAAGTCAAAAGGACGAATTTTCTAAAAAACAGTTAATTTTAAACCAAAAACTATGCATTTTCAACAAAAAAGTGGAACTTTGAACTAAAAACGATCAATTTTCAACCAATAATGAAATAGTTACATTCTCAATTAAAAAATGTATTTTTCAACGAAATAGTTAAATCTTCAATTTTAATGTTCAACAAAGTAGTTCAACCTTCAACGACAATGTTAAATTTTCAACTAAAAAATATGAATTCTCAATGAAAAATTTTATTAAAATTTTAATTTGATTCATAAAATAGTTACATTTTTAGTTTGAAAAGCAATTTTGAACAAAAAAGAATCGATTTTTCAACCAAATATTGCAATCTTCAACCAGATGGCAGATTGAAACCCAAAGAGATGAATTTTAAACCAAAAATATAATAATAGACTTTTGAATTAAAAAGAATGAAATTTCGACGAAACATAATTTGCTTCTCTAATTGGGTTTTTCTAATTAGGTTCACAGTTAATTTATAAATTGAAAAATCTGCCCGCTGGGCAGGCACATTCTCATCGCGCGCTGGGGGCGCGTCTGTTTGATATCGCGCTTCGCGCTCGAGACTGTATTTACCTGGCGCTACGCGCTCGATCTTTGTACTTACTTCAAATTTGTGCACAGAACTTTTAAAGTTTGGTGATTGTGAATTCTCTTATGTGAAAGCTCCTTCGGTTTTAACGAACACATTCTCATCGCGTATCTCGTGATTCGCACTTGATTTTGTCCAAAGTGCGAACTTTTCTATATTACGTTCTACTCTATTTATATCAAATTTATACTACATCTATTTCTATACCTCGGTCTGAGACTACTTATTCACACATTGCAAAATAATGTAAAAATTTTATTCGAAAACTAATTTATTTTTTAGGAATTTTTTTTTTCAGGAAAATTTTTGCCTTATCTTGCACTAATTTTTATTTTCCGCGACCCTGAAAAATGAATCATTTCAATAAATTTATATTATTACAATTCATAATATGCATTGATATTGAAAAATATGTGTTTTTATTGTCTTGTTTTTATAATTAAAAGAAGTGCGCTTGCTGTAAAAATTCAATTTTGTTAATTAACATTTAATTGCACTTCGTGTCATTTTTTTCAAAAACTTAATTTGTTTATTTTCAGGGTTACTTTTTACGATGTAAACCAAAAATACGTATCCTATCAAAAAATAATCAATACCAAATTTGTAGATCTTTCTTGGGTGAACAACTATTGTTTATCAATTTTTTTCTTAACTTGTGTTGTTTTTCCAAAAATGTGATTTTTTTATTGTTACTGTTATTTCTTATAATTGAAATGAAAAACTACACATTCTATACAAGAATGAAAAATGATAAATTTTAAGTTCTTTTTTTGGATGAACAACTTTGTTCCTTTTTTTCGTAGCTTGTGTCGTTTGTCCAAAACTTTAATTTTAAAAATTTACAATATTTTTTTACAAATAAAACAAAAACTATGCATCCTATCCAAAGATTATTTATAACAAATTTTTAGGTCTTTCTGGGTTTCATAATTTCCTTTGTTCACCTTTTTTCGTATCTTGCATAGTTTGACCGCAAAATAGTATTTTTGATTTTTCAATATTTTTTGTGCGATCAAAATTTGAATTTTCGATTTTTCAAGAGGATTAAAGAAGTTGTTACGATATTATTGTAGGGCTTGAAAAACCAACGTTTTTATTTTCCTGTCTTTTTTCATATCGTGCGTTATTTGGCTTAAAATTTTAATTTTTTTTCTGTTCGAATTTGGAAATGCTATAAGTCTGATATTTTTTTTCACTGGAAAAAGTCATAGCATCAATTGTTCGAGTTTCTGAGTATTACGCATTTAAAAAGTGCGCCCAAGCGCAATCCAATGCGATAATTCTGTCAAAAGTTATCGTGTTCACAGAGGACAACGACGACAACGAGAATAACCGACAGACAGACCACGTAAAAACTATTTTTCTGACTCGGGGGACGTCAAAACGTCGGAATTTGATGGAATCTGAGAAAGTCATTTTTCACTTGAAACCAATACCTTCTCATTGATAAGAATGTAAAAAAATGTATTGGTAATCTTGTTTGTATGAGGAAAACTTCTTTAACATTAGGAAAACAACAGCACTGTGTATATGATGTATTTGTTCGCCTTTTCCGGTTGCTTCGAATGAACTTTTGAGTAACCTTTATCGAGCTTTCATAATCTATCAAATAACAATTTATTAAATTAAAAAACTCTTCACTTTATTTATATAAGGAAAACTGACTCATTCATTAAAATATAACACTACTGCACTGAAAAACGCCGATCCTCAAAAGCAAGCAAAATTTGGTGTAGTTTTGAGTTGCTGCATTTTTGAGAGATGCAAAAAAAGAAGACACAACGGCGATTTTCATTGTTCAAAATGAGATGCAAAAAATGTCACAACAATGGTTCTCTCTGTGTAAATTAAAAAGTGGTTCGTTGCAACAAGACACATTAATTTACATTTTGATGGTCTCTCTAATTTTCTGGAAATCGAAAGTACTTTTTTCTTTCTTTAATCATTCAAAAAATGAAAATATTATTCAACTCTTTGTGTTTCCATATTATCGTTTTTGGGGACGCCCCACACCATTGATAAGGCTGTTTCTCGGATGTTGTAGATTCTTTTAGGTTGTTGCTTTCACAATATAATAGAGTTAAGTCATAGCCTGAATGTAC
Source organism: Andricus grossulariae (assembly GCA_011634705.1). Taxonomy (NCBI): domain Eukaryota; kingdom Metazoa; phylum Arthropoda; class Insecta; order Hymenoptera; family Cynipidae; genus Andricus; species Andricus grossulariae. Next base: position 13,436 of record JAABKJ010002886.1, read on the forward strand.
ATTCTTTTTTTTCTAAATGAAAGAATTAAAAAATACGCTTCTTTTTAGGTAATAAAATTGGAGATTTTTCAGACGCGTCGATATTTGACAAGGGCCTACTTGCATATGGTTTTTTTTTTAAACGCTCTTTTTGCGACTCAATAGAGCTAAACAATAGCTTAAAGCTAGTTTCTTGCTTTTTCAAATTCATAAATAAAAAAGTTATGCAACTCTTTATGTATCAAAATCAGAGTTTTTGGGGACGCACAGTTCCTTTAACAAAGGTTTTCTCATGGAAGGATACTTCTTTCAGGATGTTCGTTTCACGGTTTGATAAAGTCTAACAGTACGTCGAACAGTTTTCCCATTTTTTTATTTGAAATAATTTGCGTGGAAGTACTCAAGATTATAAATAATTGAATTAAGTCTTGCTGCTGGTGGCTCAAAAGCAATAGTTGTTCTTAACACTATCGAGAAAAAAAATCAAAAATGGAAGTTTTAGCTAATCTTTTCAGTTCGTATGCGGGGAGGAAATCAGTCCCAATGAACTATAAAGACCACGTTAAGGAAAGGGCAAAGGTTTTGCAGGATGTTCACAAAAGTGATACCTATGAATTTGAAGTTGATCTTTTGGAATAATTTTATACTCCGGTATGTAAATATCATTTTACTTTATTTCATTCTGCTCTATTACACTTTGTTTTAGAAAGACGCAACATCAAAGTAATGGCAGGAGGGGATGGATTTTTCAAATCTGTAAAGGGCATGTGATACTTCGTCGTGTGGTAAATCGGGTTCAGTTCCCCCGGGTTTTGTCCACAAAAATTGAAAATTTGAAAAACTGTATTTGGAGATGCTATAAAATGGAACAACAGATGTCCCAAAAATATTTTTTGAGGGATAATAGCAAGAAAAATTTATTCTGCTGAATGAAAATTTTCTCTATGTGCACTATTTGGAGGTTAGGATTTGTTTCTGAGATCTCTGCCATTCCGATAATGTCAGTCTCTGTTGTAGCTCAAAATACACACATATTAATCAAATTCAGCAAAATGATTTTTTTAAATTATTCCATGATAGATAAGTTCAGGGACGTCCGTCAGCATGTTCGCTATCATTCCCCAAATTTTTAAGGCAAAATCTTCATTATTGTAGGAAAAAAGCCGGGTGAACCTAACACTGCTAAAATCGATCATTTTCTAAGTATCACATGCCCTTAACAATTTGTTCCAAAAAATCATTCTCCTGATTTGAATGAACTTCGGAAGGAAGATAAAGGAATAGAAAGAGAATGCGAACCTAAACGAACAATATTTGCGGAAGGAGGATCTGTTTAGAAAACTGCGAAAATCCCTATCGTTCATAAAGTCATTTTACTTTGTGTTGTGCCTCAAATCAAACACAATTACAACAATATTCAACTAACAGTGAATCTTAGGAAATTTAGCAATATGTAATATAACGGCTATTATATAATAACCGTTAATGGCTTGCAAACAACTACCTGTTCCTATCAATATCCATATTGTTCAAGAAGTTTGCAAGAGCTGAGATCGAAAGAAGATATAGACAAAGATAAAGAACAACATGATTTCAGAACTTTTGGAGATTTGAGGCACAATTTTGAGCAATTGTGTTCCTTAAAAATGAAAAGAAAAAATGCCAAAGGCTGTTACAACATTATGAATTATCCACTATCAGCGGAAGATGAGACTAAAAAAGGAGCGCATAGGTATTTCGTCCTCAGAACAATCATTCTTTCGTGAGTTCCAAATATACTCAAAAAACAATACCTGTCTATTAATTCATTTGAGATTAACCTGTATTTTCAGAAAAATTAGTAACACGTGAATATAGAATTGTGTTAAAGCAAATATTAAAAAAAAAGGATCAGCAACAATTTTAATCTTCATGGCTATTATTAGTGATATGGGCAAAGTGGTCATAAAGCGAGCGCAAATAAATCCATCCATATATGTAGTAAATACAGCCATAGTACTTAGCAGCGGCATTTATGAATATATTGTTCAAATGTTACAACTATTTAATTTTGAAAGCATTTGAACCGAATAACGCTTAAAATTGAGCCTTTAAAACAGTGCTAAGTCAGACAAATTTTCAGATAAATATTCTTGTAGGGTATCGTAATAATGCTAATATTCTGGATTTTGAAGACCTTTAATCAAATTCCAAAATTATAAGAAGAGAAATTGCAATGAATGTAATTTTAAATGATTAATTACTTAGCTGAAAGACCAAATTTTTCATTTTTGAGTAAAATTAATCGTTTTGGAAATGGTTATGCTGCCTTATATATATAGAGTTATCAGTGATGTTTTTATAATGATTAACATGAACACATCGCAGGCACGAAAACTCACAAAGGGCATGCAATTCGGTATTTTGGGTTTGAAAAATGAGCATTGTTCGAATACATGCGTTCGCATTTTGAGAGATCCACTGCCGGACTATTCGAAAATGCATTACGTGCAAGGACTTAATGTTTCTTTTTCTGGACACGAAGACGAAAACCTGACCTACGAGATACAGAGATATGACATGAAATGTTCATTTGATCACTACAATCTCGTTACCATCTTTTTCCATTAGTACAGTTTCAGTTTCCATTATTCGAAAATTCTTCCACATATTTTCTTATTATATTGAGATAGTGTAGGTCTTTTTCGTTTTTTAATGTTCAGCTCAAAAAATCGCCAACATGTTTCGGCTCTGATTCGAGTGCTTTGCGAGGCGCCAAGAAATAAAGATGAAGTAATATAAGTATATACAATATACATTGTGCATTTCTTTGATTTCATTTATTTTTATCGAGGAAATAGTTCGCTTAAATGAATTGGATATTGTTCAGATGTAATAAACGCTTGCTTTATTTCAAATAAATAATTTCTTTGGATTCTATTTCTTTAAGACAAAGAAATATTTCTTGCCTTATATGAATATGTTTTTCTTGAATCAAGAAAATATTGTACATTTCTTACTCGTAACGATATTATCTTGATTGAAAATTAATTCTTCTTCCGTGGACACAAACTTGACAACTAACTGTTTTCAGAAAACCGTTCAAGGTAATAAAAATTTGCACAGGGTCATACGTTTATTAAGCTTATCATATAAATCATTATATAAGCTCATTAAAAGGTGTTACGTGGATTTCAAAACCTAAGGAAGCATTTTTGAAAATTTTGCGTCTCATTATTTTGTATTTTCCTCCATAGTCTATCATCAAAATATTGTATAAGACATAATAATTTGGGTATTTCTAAGCATGTTTTTACATTTTATTCTGCGCGATTGCGTAAACAATATTTATGTATTCATATTTTGTAATAATATGAAATATGAAATAATTATAATTAAAATCAATAATAACTTGTAATTATATCAATTCAATATTTATTACAATGCAAATACAGATACAAGATCATAAAATTAAAGTGCCTTAGGACCGTATTTAATGTAATATTTCTCGCTGGAAATGTTGAGCACATGAGTCATTTGAGAAATCAAGATACGAGAATTATGAAAATTCACAAAAATATAGATACATGATATAGTATTAAACTTGTTTCTTCTCATTATTTTAAGGATCAAACAGAAGTGAAGCTCTGTATAGAAATTAAACAAACGAAAATATAAAATAGGAAAGTAAGAGAAGGCAATCTCCAAATCCGCTTACTTCTCTTTTCCTCTTGTCATCTTGTCATCTTGCCGTTTTGCATTTTTGTTTAAATTGCAATTTAAAAAACATGTACGAAAAATCTATCAACCATTGTTCATTTGGCATCCTTCTCAAGGAAATAAAAAACATTTCAACATCTCACAACCGTCTCATTCCAAACACTAACCAGGCCCAAAATATGTTATGAAATGTTGATGAAAAGGGTGTGGAAGGAACGCCGAAACGCTGGTAAATTGTTTGTTGAAGTTTTTGATTGTGATTGAAAAAAAAACAAGAGAAAAAAATAAGGAAGGGGATATATATATTAAGTTGAATTTTCGATTATGTCGGCAGAAATAATATGGTCTGTGTCGAATTTTTTGAAGAAGAGACAATTCAGAGTATCGTTCTTAAATATTGGAAAAGTCACGTTGGCATCGTTGCCATCTATACGTACTTTAACCCTTCCGTACATATTATCAAGGTCCTCTCTAGGAGCCGTTAATGGAAATAAATATTTATTCTTGATTATTCCAATGATGTACTTGTGATCATTATCCATTCCTACATTGCAGAAATTTCCGGGTATATGGAAACTTCGACCTTTACCAAATGAAGATTCGTAATGAGAAACATGGAGTTGAATAGGAAGAGGTCGAATTGCGTCCCATTTATGTGGTTTAACTGATTCTGCAAAAAGAAAGTCAAAGTAAAAACATCATCCTGCTTGGTTACAAATTCGTATTGTTTGTTGAAAATTCAACAATTTATTTGCAACAGTTATTCTTTTTTGGTTTAAAAATTAATCTCTTTTTTGTAGCATTGTTTGGTCTGAAAATGCAACTAGCTGGTAAAAATTTTATCTGTCTCGGTTGAAAATTAACTTATTTGTTGAAAATTCACATTTTCAATATTTTTAGGTTAAAAATTGGATTTGTGTGATGAAAATTGTTTTGTTTGTTTGTTAAATAATCATTTGTAATTGAAAATTTCAGTGTTTAGTTGAAAATAAACTTTTTCTTAAAAACTCAAATGTTTTATAGAAAGTTCGTCTTTTTGGCTTGAAATTCCCACAATTCGGTAGAAAGTAAAATTATTTAGTAGAAAATTCAACTATTTTGTAAAAATTCGTGTTTTTTATTTATTATTAATTTTTTTAAATTAAAAATCACCTATTCCCTTTTTGGTTAAAAATGAAACTTTTTTAGTTACAAAATTCAATTCTTTGATTTAAATTTATGTAATTCACTTAAAATTCGTCTTTTCGGCTTATAAATTCAACCATTTTTTTTTTATTTTTTTTCTCTTTCGTTTTAAAAATTCAACTCTTTTTGTAGAAGCTCCATATATTTTGGTTGAAAATGTAACTGTCTCATTAAAAATTGAACCCTTTTAGGATGAAAATTAATTTATTTTGTTAAAGATTCGTCCTTTTTCATAATAAGTTAATACTTTTTGTTAAAAATTCTTGATTTATTTAATTGAAGATTAATAATTTCAGATATAGATTCATCTCTTTGGTTGAAAATGGAACAAGTGTGTTGAAAATTCTTTTTTTTCTTTGTTCAAAAATAATTCTTTCACTGAATATTTAACTCTTAGGTTGAAAATTCAAGCTTTTGGTTAAATATGAACTATTTCAATAAAAATTTACATTTTTGGATTGCAAATTTATATTTTGGGATTGAAAATTCGTCTTTTTGGCTTAAAAATGTAAGAATTTGATTGAGTTTTTTTCTTTTTTTTTTTGTAAATTCGCCTGTTTTGTAGAAATGTCCTATTTTGGCTCGAAAATTCAACAATTCTGTAACAAATTCAACAACTTGTTGAAAATGTAACTGTTTGGTTGAAAAATTAATTTTTTTAGTTGAGAATTTGAGTGTTTTGTTGAAAATGTGTCTTTTTTGGTAATTTTTTTTTTTTTTTGAAAATTCAACTGTTCGATTAAAAGTTGAAGTGCTTTCATAAAAATTCATTTTTTTGTTTGAAGATTTGTAATTTTAGTCAAAAATTGATCTTTTGGGTTGAAACTTGAACTACTTTGTTGAAAAATTATTTTTTTGAATGATTGAACTATTTTGTGGAAAATTCATCTGTTTGGTTGAAAATCAACCTTTCTGTTGAATATTCATATTTTCTTGTTCGAAATTCTACTTTTGTATAAAAGATTTGTCGTTTTGGTCAAAAATTCGACCAGTTGGTTTAAAATCAATCAATTTCGTTAAAAATGTATGTAATTTGTTGAAAATACGTATTTTTTGTAATAATGTAGGTGGAGTCCACGTCAACTGATGAAGGAAATTTTCATGTCGGAATGGAATTTGGATGTAATTCAGGATATATGATAGCTTAGTGGTGAAAAAAAATCCCGATTAAGTTTTTTCGAAAATTAGAAAAAATGGCTGAGATATGGGACTTTGAGTTTTTGGACAACTTTTTTTTTAAATGACGTAGCTTGGGTTCTAATTGACCGAGTTAACTTTATTACACCTGAATTTACTTGTTTTAAGATACATTTCAAAAGAAAGAAAGAAAAATTTGAAAAATTTGATGAAAAAAATTCAAAACGCGTTTCTCAAAAAATTTTATTTTCTATTTTGTGTATACTTTTCATCAGAGAAAGGTATTGAAGGTTTCTGTGAAAAAACTGATTTTCAAACAACAATTATTTTCATTATATTTGAAATTTTTGTTTTAAATGAGAAGCAATAAAATTCTGAATACATCGTTAACATACGATATTTAAAAAAGGTTTTTAATACTTTTTGATTTCAAAAATAAGATGACCACAAAAAAATGTTTGACAATTGAAGAGTACCGCTCGTTATCAAATATTTATATTTATACAAAAAAATCTAGAATCAATGACAAACCTAATTGAAAATGTTTTTCAGTAGAACTGTAGAAGTTTAAACATTTGTTGAATTTGCTATAAGCAAATAAGTGAATGAAAATCATTTCGTGAGGATTAGCAATGATTGGTCACTTAATGTCAACTAAATTGTTACAATGTATAGACGAAAGGGGTTTGTAAATTAAATTAATAAAAATTAATAAATTTTTTCTTATTGTTCGTTATGCTTTTATAAAGTATCAATGCAGAAAGCATTCCTATTGGTCAATTATTGAGGTTACTCGATTTTTGGAAACAAGTGGGCTTACACGTATGCCAGGGGGCAAAATTTTACACTTCGACGGAGAATTACCCAAATAACCAATTTTTTTATTAATTTTCAATAATCCAACTCAGATACCCCTTTTTTCTACACACTGTAACAATTTAGTTGAAATTAAGTGACCAATCATTGCTAATCTCCATGAAATTATTCTTATCCACTTATTTGTTTATAACAAATCAAACATATGTTTCAACTTTCACAGTTCTGCTGAAAATCATTTATATACTGTTGTGTTATTGATTCTAGATATTTCTGAACGAATATGAATATTTTATAACGAACGGTATTTTCTATTTCAAATTTGTTTAATTTAAAATGTATCTTAAAACCAGTGAAACCAGACTTCAAAAAGTTAAATCCGTCAATTAGACCACACGATACGTCATGAAAAAAAAGTTTTTCAAAAATTCAAAGTCCCATATCTCCGCCATTTTTTCGAAAAAATTTGATTGGGATTTTTTTTCACAACCAAGCTATCTTGAATTACAGCCAAATATTTTTCCGACATGCAAATTTCCGTGATCAGTTAACGTGGACTTCACCATAATTATTTTTCTTGATTTAAAATTGAACTATTTTGTTAAAAGTTTATATAATTTGATGAAAATTCATCTTTTTTCAGAAAATTAATCTTCTTGGTTGAAAATTTAATGATTTGCTTGAAGATTTGTGTAGTTTAGTTATAATTCATCTTTTTTAGTAGAAAAGGGGGGAGGTTCAAAACTTACGGACCCTAACAAGAGGAGGTTGGGGGTGTCTGGGTAAAAAATTCAGAAAAAAATTTGCATTAAACAAAAGAACTTCGGGATGTGGAATATTCTTAATTTAAACGTCTAGGAAACACAAATTGGCATTTATAAGTCGTGAAAATAAGGTTTTTTCCTTCTAAATTCCCCGTTTGCGTAATTTACGCATGGCTTCTAAGTGAATAGAAAACTTCCGCTATGTACATTAATAATATTGAATTTTCTTGTCATCTCTAACACTGTTAATTCTGTTAATGTGATGTGGCCTATTTATAGGTTTCGCAATATTGCCTTCTGGTTGTTTCAGTAACGTTCAAAATGCTACACAATCGCGTTGTTTCATGAAACCTTCCTATTTTTCACGCTCGAATTTTAATTTCGTAATGAATAGGTATATCGGAATTAATAATGCACATTGAATTGTAGATATTATAATACTTACCCACAGAAGTAGTGAAAATTACAAAGACGAAACATGGAATACTAATCAGGGCCCACATTTTCTTAAAATTTAAGAAACACACTAATGAAAAGTTTCAAAAAAGTGTAACTTATGAATAATACGCAAAATGTTTCACGTTATTTACTGTATTCATTATCTTATTTGTCATTCCCAAATATTTGTACTTTTTATCTCTGCTTCTTTCATACGAGAGTCATGGAAACACTCCAGATTTTTGACATTATCTTGCATAATTTGGACTTATAAATATGATTCAGTATGGAGATTTTACTAATTGAATCATTAAACGAGTGATCGAATAATTGTTCCACTAATTAGATAGTAACATTTCTGAGCAGTTTAAACTTTTTACTGTGTCGAAAATGCTAGAAGCTTTAACGAAAAGTAATTTGCAGCTTTATTCCGCTTGTTCTTTAGCGAATTAATCCCTGTACAATAAATTTTTTTCGTAAATTTCAAATAAAAATATTAACAAGAAACAAAAGCAGGATTGGTGAAAAATCGATTTAAAAACAAACACGTTTATCTAATACAAGCGAATCTATACTACTCTTTTCTCTTCGATTCGAAAAACTTCTTTCTATGGAATTTTCCATTTTCTACAGATCTAATTGTTTTTTATTTTTATTTCAACAGCCAATCAAATGTATTGATTTTTGAATAGAACTAGATTCAAAATAGAAAATATATACCTACTGGTTTGTCACCGACAATATATGTTTTATGACTGCAAACAACGAAGAAAAAATTCTTTCTGTGCAGTAGAAAATTGTTGACAATAATCAGCTAAATAATTGATAAATATAATATTTAATTACAAGAATATTAGGATAATTCCGTTTAAGAAGGGAGGCACGTCTTAGGTACCCTTGTCCTATTCTGAAGTTAACTTAGCCGATCACTTCGGCAGTAATAATGTTTTCCGACCAGAATTTTCCAAAGAAGAGACGATTTGGTGTATCGTTCTCAAATATTGACCAAATTACTTTGGTATCTCGTCACCTATACCTATTTCAACTCTTCCAGAGATATTATCAAGGTCCTCTCTAGGAGCCGTTAATGGAAACAAATATTTATGATTACTCTAATGACTTATTTGTGATCCTTATCCGTTGCTACATCGCAGAAATTTCTTTGTTAATGGTAACTTTGAGTTTTATTAAATAAGCTATTGTGAAGACTAACACCACAAAAAAATTCCTTGTACCCGTATACGAGGAGTCAACAATTGTTCTCAGTTAGGACAGACGCCAACATTGCAACCCTAGTTAGCATGGCAAGGTTTATCTTAGTAAAAACAAGGAAAATACGACGCTTCCACTAAAATATTTATCTATTTTAAAAGGAAAAATGGTTGTAATAACTAGAAATAGCATTGCTAACCCGACGATCTGTTAAGAAAAATATTCATTTTCCCTGGATCTGAGTTGCACTTGAAGAACAGTCTTACACTTAACAGATTCCTTTCACGCATCAATGGACTGGAACAACAAGAGAGGTTTATAGGCTTTTTTCCGCAAGTATTAAAAGATGTCACTTGGTTTTCGAAAAATGAAGAAACCTTTTTTATCATAATATTCTTGGTCCTGAATCGCTCAATAATTCAAGAAATCAGAAATATGAAAATATCCAAAAATGTAAATTGAAACTTTTTTTTCTGATTCTTCAAAAAATCAGGCAGTTGAATGATTCATGTGCCTCAGCCAAACGAATATTTTCTGGCCCAAATTTCAGGAAAAACAGACCATTTAGAGGATCATTCTGATATATTGGTTCAGTCCCGTCGGCATTGTTGTCATATATACGAATTTCAACTCTTTTATAATTATTATCAAGGTCCACGCTAGGTGCTGTTAGAGGAAACAAATGTTTATTCATGATCACCCCAATGTCGTACTCGTGATCATTATCATTTGCAACTTCGCACAACTCTTGTGGTAACAGCAAAACTTTTACCTTTTTTCATTGAAATTTCGTAATGAATAACATAAACATGAATGGGTATTGGATGAGTTGCGCTGTATTTATGTTGTTTACCTGATTCTGCAAGAAGAAGACAAAAGTTGAAAATTAATTGTTGTTTCCACTATAAAATAAACTGAATACATTATCGTTCTTATTTTATTCATAGAAAAGGCTTGAAAATTAATTAATCTCCAATGTATAAAATTTTATAAAGGAAAAGATAAAACTTTTTTCCGATTTCTATATTAGAGAAAATAGCAATAATCTTAAAACAAATTGGTTCCGTAAGGACACTTACTCAGGTATACTACTTAATTTCTATTCAAATTATCCTACACAATGCAAGATTGCAAATATCAAAAACATAGTAGATACCGCAATACTACTTTCTGACTAACCTTTCCACAATGGCAATCTAGATGTGGTCAAAAAGTACTCTATTACAATATTTCTCGAAAAGATTTTTCGGAAGAATATATTAGAAAGAGGCTAACTTAAAAAAACTAATATTCAAAACATTCAGAATAATCAAAACTAGCATGAAGATATTGAAGACCCTATCGAAGCATAGCAATTACCCAAGAGAAGATAGTTATGAACAATAATAAATTGTTCCGAAAATTATGTTTGTTAACCTGCATTTATCAAATTGTTCGAAATAGCATGGAATTGTTTGGAATTCTTTACAATCCAGCTGACGAAGAAAGTACTTTAACGATAAATATGGCAGAAGAGAAAATTAAAATTGTGTCTTATAATCTTTTCAATACAGTTGGAAATGTTATACAATCGCGTTATTTGATTAAATTCTTCTACAAAAGTGATACGTTCAGACGATGGTGGGGCACCTGACAAAGTACCATTCTCCATGTTAAAAGCAACGGAAAACATATCATGAGGGGGATGCTGAAAAAATTCTGAAATATGTATCACGTCTTTGGTACACAATATATTGTATATGTAAAAAAATTCCGCAGAGTCGTTACTGGGAGCAACTGTTATCTATAAAAAATATTGTGAAATGGTGTACAATTTATTTTTATCATCATAATCACATATATTAAGTGTGTAAATAATTCTTATTCTGCCGTTTTAAAGTAACGATTTGTAAATACCTTATATTCACACAAGTTTCACTGTATTCACTTCTCGTCGTTTTCATGAAGTTAAACATATTAATTAAAGGTGTTAATTAATTATTTGAAATAATCGAATTCAACGTTCTTTGCTCATCGTTAGTGACCAAAAATAGTTATTACGCAATGTAAAAATCAATAATTTTTTGTAGAGAGTGATAACATTTTATTTTTTTACATAAAAACAAAAGATAAATACATCTACATACCAATGCAAAATGTTAAATTAAAAATTCAATATAAAATCTTTTATTTATTTAAAAAGAAGTATTGAATTTCACTAAAGAAATGACATACTCACTTTCTCACCAACCCAATTAATTGAAAAAGGTAACATGAGATTTTTTTCCTAAAAACTGAATTTTCTAATTTTTTCGCGAACGATGCAAGATATAATCATGTAGGAGGTATTTTTTTTGGAACATTTTGAAATGAAAAAATATATTGATAGAATTTTCCCTTACCTTTCATTGTTTGTAAGAAAAATGTAAAAACCTAATTTTTTGAAACAAATTATCGTGGCCACAACTATAGTCCGCATGAAACTCGTAAGATTTCTTCGTCATATTTCAAAATATTTTAAAATATTCAAAATCCTTTGAAATATATTGAAATTTCTATAAAACTTTCGAAAGACCCTGAAATCTTTGTATTCCTTTGAAATTACTCTAAATTCATTGAAATTCCTTGGAATTTTTATAATATCTCAGAATCTTATAGATCCTGTAAAATGCTTTCAAATCTTTCAATATTCTTTAAAATCTAATAGAATATTCTTTTCATGATTTTCCTTGAATTCTATATCAATTCCTTGTAATCTTCTGAAATATCCTAAAATCTTTTATATTCTTTAAAACTTCTTTGCATTTATTGAAATTCCTTGGTATCTTTGAAAACACACAAGACCCACATAGATCCTGTAAAATTGTTCCAAACCTTTCTATATTCTTTAAACCTGCATAGCATTTCTTAAATTCCTTTAAATATTTGAAATCCTACAAAATTCCCAAAAATTTTGAAAATCTCATGTAATCTTTTAAAACCACTCACAATTTTGTAAGACTCTTAAAAATTTCTTGGAATCTTTGAAAATACCCTACAACTTCAGAATTGTTTCAAATCTCCTGAAATCTATTAAAATTCGTTCGAATATTTTAAAATATCGTAAAATCTTCAAAATCCTTTGAAATCTCTTGAAATATATTAAATTTCTTTGGAATCTTCTGAAGTACCGTATAATCTTTAGAATCTTTACATATCTCTTAAGATCTTTGAAATTCCTTGGAAATCTCTTGAAATCTTTAAAAATATCCTAAAATCTTTAAAATTCTTTGAAATCTTTAGAAGTACCTTAAAATATTTGGTAATATCCTCAAATCTTAGAAATACCTCAATTCTTGTAAAGAAATTCTTTGAAATTTCTCTTAAATGTTATAAAATCCAATAAGGTTACATGAAATCTGATGACATTCCATGTTGTTATTCGACATTTTTTAAATCTCTTGAAACTTTCTTGAGATACTTTGAAATAACGCAAAATATTTCGAATACTTTGAAATTTCTTTAAATTTATTGAAATTCCTTGATATCTTTGAAGATATCCCAGAACCTTATAGATCCTGTAAAATGGTTTCAAATCTTGAAAAATTCTTTTGTAATTTTGTAAAGCTCTTGAGAATTCTTTGAAATCTTTCAAAATACCCTACAACTTTAAAATCTTCAGAAACTTGTTTAATCTATTGAAATTCGTTGGAATATTTTTAAATATCGTAATATCTACAAAATCTTTTAATTTCTATTGAAATTCCTTGAAATTTTTTCAAATATTCCAGATCCTTGTAGATCCTGCAAAATGCTTCTGAATTTCTCGATATTCTTTAAAGTCATATAGAATTTCTTTGAATCCCTTTAAATCCTTAAAATCCGTGAAAATTCAGTGAAAGTTTTAAAATCCTATGAAATATTTTGAAATCGCTCACAATTCTTTGAAGCTCTTGAAAATTTCATGGATTCTTCTAAAATACCCCAAAATCTTCAAAAAATACCTTCAAATATTCGATAATCTTTTCAAATATTTGAACTCCTTTAATTATTGTGTATAAATTCTTTGAACTTCATTAAAATATTATCAAATATCTTGATAAACTTACAAAATGTTGAATGATTTTTCAGGTGGTAGTCATTTCAAAAATTGTGTTATTCATTCAAATAACACGTTCATTCCGCAGCACTGCTCCAACCCAGGCTGCTGATCAATCTCTCTAGCGATCACCCCACGCGGAGAGCCTCACAAAATTGTTATGTGTGGCCCTCCACTTGGGCCCATTAGTATCCAAGGTCTTTGTTTCAGGCTTCATTCACTCTACTCACATTCTTTTTATAAACTA
>JAABKJ010002887.1:0-17110 GCA_011634705.1 Andricus grossulariae
CGCCATAAAAAGTTTTCGCATATCTTGAAAATTGCCCAAGATATGGAGGTCATAAAATTTTACAAAGTGATGACCAACAAAATGAAAAGTTTTTAATCAGCAGTGATCAAGGGACTTTCGTATAGGGTTTCCAATGCGCTCATATGCGCCATAAAAAGTTTTCGCATATCTTGAAAATTGCCCAAGATATGGAGGTCATAAAATTTTACAAAGTGATGACCAAAAAAATGAAAAGTTTTTAATTGGCAGTGATGAAGAAACTTTTGTATAGAGTTTCAAATGCGCTCATATGCGCCATAAAAAGTTTTCGCATATCTTCAAAATTGCCCAAGATATGGAGGTCATAAAATTTTACAAAGTGATGACCAACAAAATGAACAGTTTTTAATCAGCAGTGATGAAGGGACTTCCATATGAACTTTCAAATGCGCTCACATGCGCCACGAAAATTTTCTGCATCTCTTGGAACTTGCCCAAGATATGGAGGTCATAACATTTTGCAAAGTGATGACCAACAAAATGAAAAGTGTTTAATCCGCAATGATGAATGAAGTATCGTGTAGAGTTTCAAACCCTCAAACGCGAACTGAATTAATAAGAGCCAATAATAAAATTAAAATAATTTTGGGTGAGAAGTCCTCTATTATATTTTTGGTTCGGAATTCACGTCGTTTAGTTCAAAATTCTAATATTTGGTTGCAAATTTATATATTTTGTTGAAAAGTGCTTTCTTTGCTGAAATATCACCGTTTTTGTTCAAAAATGAAACTACTTGGTTGAAAGTCAAATTTCTTTGTTAAAAATTCATTTGTTTGTATGAAGATTCATCTCTCTGGTTGAAAATGTAACTATTTTGTTATCAATTCTTTTTTTAATTGATTTTGTTGAAAAATAAAAATGTAACTATTCCATTTTTGGTTTGAAATTTATCTTTTCTAGATGAAACCTCAACCATTTGTTTCGAAATTCATCTATTTTGTTGAAAAATCGTTTTTTTGTTTTTGGTTCAATTCAAGTATTTTCTATTTTAAATTAAAACCTTTTGTTTGAAGTTTCAACCATTACATATTTCCTTGAGAAGTTATATTTTTGGGTTGAAAATTCAACTGTTTTGTAAAAATGCGTCTTTTCGATTGAGCAATTTAGCAATTTGATAGACCATTAAACTATTTGGTTAAAAATTCACTTTTTTGTTGAAAGTTCATATTATGTCCTGAAAATTCAACTATTTGGTTGAAAATTTAACTCATTGGTGAAAAATTAATTTTTTTGTTGAAAAATCATATTTTTGGGTTGAAAATTCAATTTTTTTGTAGAAAATTCGTCACAGTTTGGTAGAAAATTAAACTATTGTATTGAAAATCAACTTTTTGTTGGAAAATCATATTTTCCGTTTGAAAATTTAACTTTTTGTTGATAATTCATCTTCCTGGCTTCGAAAATTAATACTTTTGTTTAAATTTAGTGTATTTTGATAAAAATTCGTTTTTTTCAGCAAAACATTAATCTTGGTGAAAAACTCAACTTTTTGGTTAAAATTTTACCATTTGTTTAAAATTTTACTATTTGGTTAAAAATGCATCTTTTTATGTTAAAAATTCAACTAATTGGTTGAAAGTTGAACAACATTGCTAAAAATCAATTTTTGAAATATTCGCCTTTCTGTTGAAAATCAAACTTGTCTGTTGAAAATTGGATTTGTTTTTTATTAAAAATTAATTTTTTTATCCAAAAATTCTACTATTTCGTTTTTGGTTGAATTTATCATTAATGAGTTAATAATTTGATTATTTGGTAGAAAGATGTAGTAATAGGTGTTATTTATGTCAAACAGAATAGTAGTAATAAAAAATGTAAAAGCTTTCATTTGATAGAAAATTAATTTCCTCTGTTGAAAGTTCATCTTTTTAGTTAGAAAATTATTCTTATTTGTTGAAAATTTATCTATTTGGTAGAAGATTCAACTATTTTGTCAAAAATTCCGTTTTTTGTTGTAAATTTCAATTATTTGGTTTTAAATTCATCTTTCGTTATTAAAAATGCATCTATTTGGTCAAAGATTCAATTATTGTGTTAAGAAGAACTTTCAAAAAAATTTAATGCAACTGGTGAAAAATTTGTCTTTTGGTAGAATATCAATCTTTTATAGTGGAAAAGTAATTTTCTTGGTTGAAAAATGACCTTTTTTCGAAAATATAAATATTTTGTTCAAACTTCGCGTCCTTTTGGATTAAAAATTCATCTTTTACGGTAAAAAAAGTCATCTTTCTTGATTGAAAAGCAACTTTATGCTATAAAATCAGCTGTCTTCAAAAAATGCATTTTTTTGTTTTGAAAATTTAACTATTTGATTAAAAGCTCAACTAATTTGTGGAAAATCCGTTTCCGTCACTTGAAAATTCAACTATTTCGTTGTCAATGCAACTGTTTATTCAAAAATTAATTTTTTAGGTTGAAATTTCATCTCTTTTTATAGAGAATCTTTTTTCATTGAAAATTTAAAGTGTTTCAGTATGGCATTTACATTAATTTTATTTAAAATGATTTGTCCTCCTGTCTTTGTTAAAAATCACCCAATTTCCACTGTTTTGAGAGACTCCAAGTCTAATTTTTTTCTTCGAGGGGGAGGGGGGTAATACAAAGCTACGGCCGTCAACGAGGTGGGGGGCGGGGGGTAAAAAGCCTAAAATTGAGATGTTGTTTATTATTTATTTAAAAGTGCGTGATGAGGCGTAATAGGGATTAGTCCGTACAGGTTTTTGAAGAGTGAAGTCCCGCTCAACATAACCCAAAATTGTTTCAGGAACGTTATTTCAATTGGAAAGAATGTATTTCTCTGTTTTTGTCAAAAATCGACCAATTTCTACAATTATGAGAGAATTTTGGACCAAGTTACTTTTGGCAGGGGGGGAGATCCAAAAATCTGGCCGCCAACGAGGGGGCGAGGGGTAAAAGGCCAAAAATTGGGGCGTTGTTTATTATTTATTTAATAATGCGTGATGAGGCGTAATAGCGATTACTTCGTACAGGTTTTTGACGAGTGAAGTCCCGCTCAACTTCATCAAAAAAATGTTCAGGAACGTTATTTCGATTGAAAGGAATTTATTTCTCTGGTTTTGTCAAAAATAAACCAATTTTTACTATTTTGAGAGGATTTTGGACAAGTTACTTTTGGCGAGGAAGGGGAGGAATACAAAAATACTTCCGGCAACGAGTCGGGACGGGGAGTCGAAAATATCCCAAAATTGATAACCTAGTTTATTATTTATTAAATAATGCGTAATAAGGCATAATAGGGATTACTTCGTACAGGTTTTTGACGAGTGAAGTCCCGCTCAACTTTATCAAAAATGGTTTCAGGAATGTTATTTCGATTTTTCAGTTTGACACTGTCGAGTAGTCTCTGATTTCCTAAGAGGATTTATTACTCTACATGAAACTGTCGTTAAGGATCGACTGCATGGGACTTACGATTACGGCGTGGGCAAATAGAACAGAGTGGGTGGGCAGCTTGCTCTGGAATGTCAAGCTTAATGACGCCGAGGGCGTTGGAAGGCTGGACTTGAAATATCACTGAACATTCTATTTCCTCTTCACTGAAAAATTGAGAAGCACCCCACATTTCTATAAAATAAATTCCCTTTCGAAACTTTTCATCACATCCCTGGTGGAAATGTTTTCAGAAAAAAGTACAAAAAACTAAAACCATTTTTACAGAAACCTAAAAATAAATTCAATATATTACAACAAAAAGTACAGGAAAGTACGTTACCTGCTGATAAATTTGGAAGAGTTCTTCTTATTTCTGTGTTTTCAAAAAACAGACCCCACCCCCCTTTCTTGTTTTTTTTTCACTTAAATGCGAATTAAGTTGATAGAACCCAATAAGAAAAATCAACTACCTTTGGTTAAACAGTCTACTGTTATATTTTTGGTTCGGAATTGATCTCGTTTGGTTAAAAATTCTAGCATATGGTTGAAAATCGTATTATTTTGTGGAAAATGCAAATATTTTATTTTAACGTCCTCTTTTTCAGTCAGAAATTAATCTGATTGGCTGAAAGTTGAACTCCTTTGATGAAAATTTTTTTTCTAAGATTTATCATTTTAGTTAGAAATTTATCTCTTTTGTTGAAAATGAGTATTTTGTTAAAAATTCGTTCTTTTTCGTTTAGAATTAATTTTTTTAACTAAGAATGTAAGTATTCCATTTTGGGTTAAAAAATTATCTTTTCTATTTGGAAATACATGTGTTTTGTTAAAAATTCGTCTTTTTTGGTCGAAAATTAATCTACGTGCTTCAAGATTCATCCTTTTAGGTTAAAAATGCAATGTTTGGGTCTAAATTAATCTGGTGGAATTACAAAATATTATTCAATTATGAAACTATAATTATAGTGAAATATTAAACATTATTAATATTATTATTCACAATTTTTTAATTTTTAATTCTACATTTTCAAAATTAAAAACTCCTCAATTTTAAAATATTTGCAATTCAAAGTCTTGCAATTTTGAAGAGTTATAATCAACAATTCTTGAATGTTAAAAATTTAAAATTGCAAATTATTCTATTTTCAATAATTATATTTCAAAGGCATGTAATGTGCAACATTTTTTGGGAATAATTCAATTTTGAAGACTCACAATGGAAAATTCTTCAATTTTAACGATTTGTGATTTGAAATTCTTGAATTCTAAAAATTTACAATTGAAAACTCTTTAATTTTGAAAGATGTATAAAATTCTTGAGTTTTTATGATTTTGAAGATCAAAATTCAAGATTTTTCACTTATCAATCTTCCAAATTGATGAAATTTAAAATGTAAATCATGCAAATGACAGAATTTTTAATTGTAAAACTTGAAGCTCGCATAATTTTTAAATTACAAAATCAAAAATTTTTAAATTCTTCAATTTTAAAGATGTACAATTCAAAGTTGTACAATTTTGAAGATTTTCAATTAAAATTCTTCAATTTTAACGATTCGCAGTTTAAGTGTTTTCAATTGTAAAAGATTTTTAATTCAAAGTTCTGCAATTTTTAAGATTCAAAATTAAAATTTATTTAATTTTTATATTTCAAAGGTATGTAATTTTAAATGCTTTTTTTTTGTTTGAATATGTAATTCAGCTTTAAAGACTTGCCATGCACAATTCTTCAATTTTTATGATTTTCAATTGAGGACTCTTGAATATTTAATATGTATTATCAATTGTTTTTATATATAGTTCTATTTTGAATTGCTAAAATTAAAATTTATTTAATTTTAAAGACTTTTATTTTACAGCTATGTAATTTTCAAAATTTTTTTATATGTTATTCAATTTCGAAGATTTACAGGGGAAAATTCTTGAATTTTAAAGTTTGTAATTTTAAACTCTTCAATTTTCAAGATTTACAATTAAAAATTCTTAATTTGTGATAATTTTGGAGATGAAAAGTCAGGAATTTGTAATTGAAATCTTCGAAATTAATGAAATTTCAAATGTAAATCATCAAAATTGCAGAATTTTTAATTGTAAAATATACAAATTTCATAATTTTGAATCTCAAATGTTTTAAGTGAGAAATCTTGAATTTTGAAGATCAAAAATTTAAATTTTTACAATGATAAAGAGTTGCAATCAAAATTCTTGAATTTAAAAAATGTAGATTTGCAAATTATTCCATCATTAGGGCTTATATTTTGAAGGAATGTAACTTCTAATATATTTTTAGTAGTTTAACTTTAAAGATTTACAACTAAAAATTCTTCAATTTTAACGACTTTCAATAAAAAATTCGTCAATATTGAATATCTAAACTTCAAGATTCTTCATTATCACATTATTAATACATTTTTGTTTTTTAAACTGACCTCTAAAGCAGTTTAAAAAGAAATCGAACTTTTTTTTTACCAAAAATATGGATAAGAATGTTATAAAGATGATTAAATTTGATGAATAACAAATAATACGAAATTCTACGGAATTGATTCACGTTTATTTATCAAATGTACATAAATTCCGAAACTCGAAATTATTGAATGAAAATGAAAATATGTTAAACATACTTGGAATATAATCAAAGAGATTTTAACAAAGGAATAAAATATTACAAAATACATTTTTAATGTTGAGTCTGAAACAAATTACTATGTTTCACATTAATTGAAATATTAAATACTAAACAGACCAATTTTTGAGCTCCAATAAATTACGATGAGATTTTCTGAACAGAGGTAATTAGATCAGGAACACCGTTGTTGGTCATTATTACAATTTTATTAATTTCTTTTTTGAAAATTTCCAACTATGTAATTGTTTCTACTTTAAACGGCTGAAAAGATTAAAAAACATTTTTCAACTACTGCATTTTCAACAATTTGCAACTTATAATGAACTATTGCATTTTTTATTGAAAATTCATTTTTGTTTTGAAAGTTCAACTACTTTTTTAAAAGTTAAACTACTTTGTTATGACATGAAAAAGAGTAGGATTTTACCAAAAACTTCCTCTTCACCTAAATCGTCTTTCATAATTTTTTGGTGAGTCCTAAGTAAATAATTGAACAAAATTCATCCGGCAAAAAATACGTTAGATAGGGGTGAAGGGGGCGGGGGTGAAAATTTATCGCCTCATAGATAAATTTCTCGTTAAGATGTGAAAATCGAGAGAAGTGGAAAAATATGTTAAAACAAATAAATGAATACGAGAAAAATATTTGCTTAAGTAGTTGCAGCCAGCGTATGGTCAGACGCAAGATAGGGTCGATGTCAGGTTTCAGTATGCGAATTTATGCGCATAAATATAAAAAGCCGGATAAAGGAGTTGCATTTTATCCCCCTAAACCATCAGTTTTTTTACACCGTATCTCTCTGCTGCACAAAAGCTTTTAAATAAAAACTCGTAAACTACTTAGAAGTGAATTTTAAGAAGATCCCGCTCATACGCAGTTCAAAAATGCAAAAGACTACGTTTGCATCTATTTTCATCTCAAATTCAAATGAATTCAAGTGAGTTCAATGTATCATTTAGACAGTAGGGCAAATATTTAAAGAAAAAATATTGTTTATTATGAATTTAAAACAATAAAGTTTTTTATTTAAAAGACTAGAATCCAAACACGCGCGCTATTACTATTTATTCGACTCGCGTAATTTTTAAATTTAAATATATACTCAATATTTTAATGATGAATTTTTTATTTGATCTATTATCTAAAATAATTGTAATAAAAGCAAGGGCAATTATAATTTCTGACAAAAAAATACTAACATAATCTAAAGTTGTTCAAAATTGTAATTTTAATTTTTGATCTCAAATGATTTTTGTTTAAAATAACCGATTTCCGGTGAAAAATTGTTGACATACCCTATTATTGTTCAAATATTGTAAATATTCTTTGTAACCTAATGATTTTTATAAACAATAGCAATTTGAGATGAAAAACACTAACATAGCAAAATATAAAATTATTTAAGATTGTAAATCTTCATTTAAACCTGATGTTTTATATTTATTAACACCAATTTCCGGTTGAAAACGCGAGTATAACCTAAAATTGTTTAAAAGAAATTATTCTTTATATTTCAATAATTCTCTATCACAGGTACCGAGTTCTGGTATAAAACGTCAACCAAACCAAAAATTGTGAATCTAATGACTCTGAATAATAATCTAAAGAATAATGATAATCCGATTTCTGGTTTAAAAAGAACCTTTAACATAATCTTAAATTGTTCACAACATTGTACACAAATTTTCTATCTTCTTTGAAATCAAATGATTTTTTACTAAAAACATCAAATTTCCAGTGCTGAATACCAACATAATCTAAAAATTTTTTAAGTTGTGAATCTTCTTCAAACTAATATATTAAACAAATTGACAATACCAAATTCTGACGAAAAACAAAAACATAATCCAAAATTGTTGAAAGATTCTAGATCTTGTTCAAAGCATAATCTGGTCTAATAGTATTTGTTTAAAAATGACAACTTTGGATGCAAGATGCCAACGTAACCTGAAATAGTTTTAAAAATATGTATGATCTCTTAAATCTAATGATCTTTTAATAAAAATTTGAATTTTCGACAAAAAGTACTAGCAAAGTTCGAAATTTCTCAAACTTGTAAATTTTATTATTTCAGATAAAAATTGAAATGAAATTATTATTGTTGAAAAATATCAACTCCAGGTGAAACACACCAATAAGACCAAAAATTTCTTGAAAAATTATAAATATTCTTTCCGATGTAATAATTTTTTATTAAGAATACCAATGATCTTGGAAGAAAAATAGTGAATTATCAGTATGTTCCTTATAATTGTAAATCTTCTTCGCGATCTCATGATTTTTGCTCAAAATAATCGTTTTCCTATTAAAAATGTCAATATAACCGCATATTCAAGGTATTCTTCGCAACTTTGTGATTTTGTATTAAAATTATGTATAAAAAATACTAATTTTTAGCGAAAAGCTCTAAAATAAATCATGTACAACGTTTTTATTAATGTATTATATTATTTTAAAGTTTCAAATAATACGCACAAGAGTATCTCCTTATTAAAGTAAATTATCTGTAGATTTGTTGTTAAAAATTTCCAATTTATGATATAAAACAACTTCATCTTTCTTCTCATCAAATTTTGAAAAGTTATGCGATTTTAGTAAATGAAAGTTTATTTTTTCAATGGAAAGACCCATTTATCACAATCGCACAATTTTCAAAAATCTGGTAAGATAGGATATAAAACCACAAGTTAAGGTAATAGAGTAATTAAGGATTGGAAAAAAATGCTGTAAAAAAAATTTTATTTCTACTTACACCTGTGTATGTCTGGGCATAACTCTATTTTTCTACTTGGTACAGTTACCTGGCAAAATAAAAATTATTACGAAAATCAGGAAAAGAAAATATTGTTCAAACGTAATCTATTTTGTATCAGGGAAATGAGTTTTGAAAAAAAATTTACTTTTTTGTTGCAGAATTTTTTGGATAGATTCATGATGAATTAAAATCTGACTAAAATATGGAATTCTCCTTTAAAAAATGAGTGTCTAGCAGTGATTGAATTTTTCTACTTAGCAGCAATAACATATTACTATGAAAAAATAATAGGAATCATAATGAGAATTTCCAGCAAGAAATGCTTTTTTTATCGAAATATAAATAATGAATCAATTTGAAGAAACAGTATCGTCTAGACTGAGTATTATTTAGTAGAGCAGGTAGTTTTTGGTAGGACATTTACAAAGAATCGTAGTATCTAATAGTAGAGTCCAGCCTGACTATTATTTAGTAGAACAGGTAGTTTTTGGTAGGACAAAAATAAATCGTAGTATCTAATAGTAACATCCACACTGACTATTATTTAGTAGAACAGGTAGTTTTTGGTAAGACAACAAAATCGTAGTATCTAATAGTAACGTCCAGACTGACTATTATTTAGTAGAACAGGTAGTTTTTGGTAGGACATTAAAAAACATCATAGCATCTAATAGTGGAGTACAGACTGACTATTATTTAGTAAAACAGGTAGTTTTTGGTAGGACATTACAAAAATCATAGTATCTAATAGTAGAGTCCATGCTGACTATTATTTAGTAGAACAGATAGTTTTAGGTAGGACATTTAAGAAATCGTATTATCTAATAGTAACTTCCAGACTGACTACTACTAAGTAGAACCGGTAGTTTTTGGTAGGACGTTAAAAAAATCATAGCATCTAATACTGGTGAACAGACTGACTATTATTTAGTAGAACAGGTAGTTTTTGGTAGGACATTAAAAAAATCGTATTATCTAATAGTAACGTCCAGACCGACTACTATTTAGTAGAACAGGTAGTTTCAGGTAGGACATTTAAAAAATCGTATTATCTAATAGTAGAGTCCAGACTGACTATTATTCAGTAGAACAGGTAGTTTTTGGTAGAACATTAAAAAAATCATCGTATCTAATAGTAGAGTCCAGACTGACTATTATATAGTAGAACAGGTAGTTTTTGGTAGGACATTAAAAAAAATCATATTATCTAATAGTAACGTCCAGACTGACTACTATTTAGTAGAACAGGTAGTTTTTGGTGGGACATTAAAAAATCTTATTATGTAATAGTAATGTCCAGACTGACTATTATTTAGTAGAACAGGTACTTTTTGGTATGACATTAAAAAAATCGTAGTATCTAATAGTAACGTCCAGACTGACTATTATTCAGCAGAACAGGTAGTTTTTGGTGTGACATTAAAAAAGAATCGTAGTATCTAATAGATAAATCATTTGATGTCAGACATCATTTTTCTACACAAATTTCTTTTAGCTACTTTGAATTTTTTAGATATATTTAAGAAGAAGGTCTCACAAAAATATGAAATTCTATTTGAAAAATAAATGTTTATTTATTTATGAGGGTGATGATCTATCAAAGGATTAAAAGTTTTCCTGGAAAAACAAAACGATGCCTCTCAAATTTTTTTGTAAGTGATCAAACTGTTCAGTTTAAATTTCGAATCATAGTTATCAGTCCTGTCATACTTTTTTCCTAGGTTGGTAAATGGGGGAAGGGGAAGTAGAAGAAGCGATGGGAAAATGTTTAGAGGTAAAGTGGTGGTAGTAAGGGTAAATGAAGGGAAAAAATTCTGTCAAAAAACATTTATTTCTACTTACCCCTATGTATGTCTGACCATGACTCTATTTTTCTACTTAGTACAATTCCCTGGCGAACTAAAAATTATTACAAAAATTAGGAAAAGAAAGTATTTTTCGAACGTAATATATTTTATATCAGGGAAAAAAGTCTTGTACAAAAATTTACTTTTTTGTTGCTGAATTTTTTAGGTAAATTTATGATGAATTAAAATCTGACTAAAATATGGAATTCTACTTTAGAAAATGAGTGTTTGACAGTGATTGCATTTTTCTATTTAGAAACAATAACATATCACTATAAAAAAAAATAGTAGGAATCATCATGAGAATTTCCAGCAAGAAATACTTTTTTTATCGAAATATAAATCATGAATCTAAGGGAAAAAACAGTATCGTGCAGACTGAGTATTATTTAGTAGAGCAGGTAGCTTTTGGTAGGAGATTGAAAAAAATCATAGTATCTAATATATAAATCATTTCATGTCACACAAAAAATTAATGTTTAGTTATTTATTATGGTGATAATCTATAAAAGGATAAAAAGCTTCGCTGGAAAAACCAAACCATGGTTCTCAAATTCTTTTTTAAGTAATTAAACTGTGCAATTTAAATTTCAAATCATAATTATCAGTCCTGTCATACTTTTTTCCTGGGTAGGTAAATGAGGGGAGGGGAATTAGGGGAAGCGATGGGGAAATGTGGCGAGGTAAAGTAGTGGTAGTAAGGGTAAATGAGGGCATTTAGAGGACGTAGGGAAAGTAAGGGAACATGAGGTGATTTAGGGTAAGTAGGGGAAATATAGGAAGTAAGGGGAAATGATGAGAAGGAGAGTGAGGGAACTGAAGGGATGGTAAATAGGGGAAGTGAGGAGAACTGAGGGCAGGGGAAGTAGAGAAGGCAAGGGTGAATAAGGGCAGGAAAAGTAAGGGTAATAATGGTAATAATGGAAGAAGTAGGGGTAGTGAGAATGAATGAGGGAAGAGAAAGTAGAGGAAGTAAGGGGAAATGATAGGAGGGGTAGTAGGGGAACTAAGGGAAATTGAGAATATTTAGGGAAAGTATGGAAAGTAAGGGAAAATGATGGGAGTGTAAGTATGGTAAGTAGGGGAAATGAGGGGATGGAAAGTAGGGGAAAGCGAGGGGAAATAATGGGAGTGGAAGTATGGGAAGTAGGGGAAACAAGAAGATATAAAGTAGGGGAAAGCGGGGGGAAATGAGGCAAGGCGGTTGGGGAAGTGAGGGGAAATCAGAAGGCAAGAAGTGAAGAGAAATTAGGGAGAGGAAATGAAGGAGGGTAGTGAGGGAAGTGAAGGGAGGACTAGTAGGGTAGTGCGGATGAGTAGGATTTCCCAGAAGGGTTGATGAGGGAAGGGAAAGGAGATAAAGTGATGGGTAAATAAGGGAAAACGAAATATGGGTAGTCAAAGTAAATGAGGAAGGTGTAAGTACAAGAAGTGAGGAGAAATAGTAGGAGGGGAAGTGGGAAACGTGAACGGAAACGAAGGGATGGAAAGTAGAGGAAATGAGGAGATGAGAAGTGAGGAGAAATTGTCGAAGAGAAGTGAGGGGAGGGTAAGTAGAGGGAGGGAAACTTAAAGGGAAGGGAGGGGAGTAGGGGAAATTATTGAAAGTGCATGAAGTTAGCGGGTGGCGAAAAGGAATGATTGGTGAAAGGAAGCAGAGAATGGGGAGTGTGAGCTGGCGATAAGAGGGAAGGGGAAAGTACTGCTTTCATTATTAATTATTATAATCAATAATAATGAAAAATTTTTCTGCTCTGCGCCATAACGCTCGTATAATGTTGCTTGTAAAAAATTAAAAAATGGAAATAAATGCGCAGTTTAATTGTTAGGGTGGTAGAAATTAAAACGAAAAGAGGCACCGTCATGAGCGGACTGACATTTATTATTAAAGCGTAATAAGGAAACTGAAACAGGAAATTTTTTACATCTTCCGGCTAACATTTGTGTCCTCGAGGCGTGCACATATTTTATTCCACAGGCGGTTAGGTGTCACGGAAACGACCTCGTCCCGGACATTTAATAGAAGCAGCGTCATGCTCTATCCTGCATAAATGCCAAGAATGACAAATACAAATTAAATCTCTCTTTGAGAGCCAGAGATGGGGGAAAGAGAGAACAAAGTAAAAGCCAATTTTATGATTGAAGAGTTGGAATTATCGTGGCAAAAATATACATTGAGTACGGATGGCTTTCAATTATTGCGGAAATAAATATCAGCAAGACACGAATTAATTATTATTTTTCACTACAAAGAACATTTCTATTCGATTTATTCTCAAGAATCAATAACACTTTTTTTCTGTTGAAAATTAATTTCCAGATGCTAAAATATATATTATTGCATCAACAATATAATTGTCAGATTTGAGGAAATATCGTGGACTTTCAAATCATTTTTATGTATATTTTTCCATTTCTGGAAATAAAAGCTAAAATAAGTCTCTCAAATTATCAGGGAGTCTACTCGATGGATTTTTCCCCCTCGGTCAATTTAGAGGAATTCAAAAGATTTAAATTATTTTAAACAATATTTAAAGAGGTCAGGGGATTTCTCTATGTTTTAAAAGATTTTAAAAACGCCTGATTTAGAACAGGGAATTTTAGAAAAGAATTAATATTATTTTCCAAAATTCCTGTTCCATGCAAAAAATTCTCTGTCCCAAGTCAAATAATATTTCTTTACGAAAAATTCTTTGTCCTCAAGTTTGAATAACAATTATTAACGTAAATCTCCGGTTCCAAAGTGAAAATTATAATTCATTACAGAAATTCTCAATTTCAAGTCACAATTATATTTACTTACAAAAATTCACTGTTCTAAGTCAGAATCATGTTTATTTACAACATTTTCAATTATAATTCAGAAATGCAGTAACTTTATTTTTATGAAATTTAGACATTTATTTGAAAAAAAATGTTAGTTCAAACAAATTCTGATTTGGAAGAAGGAATTTTCAAAATCTGACTTCAGACTTGGAACAGAGATTTTTTTATAAATTCCCTTTTTATATATAAGAATTAAAATTACTTTCCAAAATACTCTTTGTCCCAGATGTCAGAATTATATTTTATAACTGAAATTTACCGTCCCGAACTCAAAATTATAATTCTATACTAAAATTCGAGAATTCACAGTTCTGTTGTGAAACTATAATACTTTTTAAAAATTCCCTTCAACAAACTCAAAATTATAATTCTTTACTAAAATTCCCCGCGTCAAAGTAAAAATTATGATTCTAAAGGAAATAAATTTCCTATTCTGAAATAAACCTAAAATGAAATTTTCAACTCTTTATGGAAATTCGCATTTTTATCTCAAAATTATAATTCTTTTTAAAAATGTTCTTTCTCAATCTCATAATTATAATTCTTTACTAAAATTCCCTGTCCCAAAGTAAAAATTATAATTCTCAACAACATTTCCTGTTTTAAAATGAACCTAAAATGAAAATTATAATTCTCTACGGAAATTCCCAGTTCTATCTCGAAATTATAATTCTTTTCGAAAATTCCTTGTCCCCAACTCAAAAATTATGATTCTTTACTAAAATTCTCTGTCTCATATTAAGAAATATAATTCTAAAGGAAATAAATTTCCTATTCTAAAGTGTCCCGATTTTCAAAATTATATTTCTTTAGTAGAATTCCCTGTCCCAAAGAAAAATTTTTCAATTCCTCATGAGAACTCCCTGTCCCACTTGTCAAAATTATATTTTTTGCTGAAACTGATTGTCCCAAACTCAAAATTGAAATTCTCAACGAAATTTCCTAATCTAAAGTGAAACTGAAATGAAAATAATAATTCTTTGCGGAAATTCTCAGTTCTATCTCTAAATTATAATTCTTTTTGAAAATTCCCTGTCCCCAACTCAAAATTATAATTCTATACTGAAATACCCTGTCTCAAAGTGAAAATTATAATTCTGAAAGAAATAAATTTCCTATTCTAAGGTGAACCTAAAATGGAAATTATAATACTTTACGCGACTTATCTATCCCAATTTTTAAAACTACATTTCTTTAGTAGAATTTTCTGCCCCAAAGTCAAACAATTAATTATTTATGAGAACTCCCTGTCCCTATTTTCTAAATTATATTTTTTACTAGAATGGCTTGTCCAACACTTAAAATTAAAATTCTCAACGAAATTTCCTATTCTAAGGTGAGCCTAAAATGAAAATTATAATTCTTCACGGGGATTTGCTGTCACTATTGTCAAAATTATATCTTTTAGTTAAATTTTCTGTCCTAAAGTTAAATTTATAATTCTTTCTGAAAACTCCCTGTCCAAATTATTAAAATTATATTTTTATACTAAAATTCCCTGTCCCATACTCAAAATTATAATTCTGGACCAAAATTCCCTGTCTCAAAGTAAAAATGGTAATTCTTAACGAAATTTACTATTCTAAAGTGAACCTGAAATGGGAATTCTAATTCATCCCGTGTATTCTTTGTCTCAATTGTCAAAATTATATTTCTTCAGTGAAATTCTCTATCCTAAACCCAAAATTTTGATTCCTAACAAATTATTACATTCTAAAGTAAAATTAAAATGAAAATTATAATTCTTTACGGAAATTCCCGGTTCTATCTCAGAATTATAATTCTTTTTGAAAATTCCATGTCCCAAACTAAAAATTATAATTCTTTACTAAAATTCCCTCAATTCTGAACAAAATTTTCGATTCTAAAGTGAACTTAAAATGGAAATTATAATTCAACACATGTATTCCCTATCCCATTTGTCAGAATTATATTTTTTTACTGAAATCCCATGTCGCAACTCAAAATTATAATCCTCTACTCAAATTCCCTGTCCAATAGAAAAAATGAAAATTCCTAAAGAAATTTGCTATTCTAAAGTAAGCCTGAAATCAAAATTAAAATTCTTCATGGGTATTTCCTGGCACAATCGTCAAAATTAAATTTCTTCAATGAATCTCCTGTTCTAAATTCAAAATTATAATACTTTACTCAACTTCCCTGTCCTAAAGTCAAAATTATAATTCTTAATATAATTTTCTGTTCTAAAGTGAACCTAAAATGGAAATTATAATTCTTTACGTGTATTTCCTGTTCCAATTGTCAAAATTTTATTTTTTTACTGAAATTGCCTATCCCAAACTTAAAATTGTAATAAAGTAAAAATTATCATAGAAAGAGACATTTTGTCTGAAATATTCAATTAAGTTTTTTTAGAAAACAACTTAAGTAAAAGTTATATTATAACGTCAGATAAGGAGCATGTGTAAATTGCTTAAATATATGTAGTTTCTAAATCTAGATTAAATTGCATTTACTTCAATTTAAAAATACAAATTAATATTTTCCTAATGGGAAGTGCAATCCAAGAAGGTGAACCCTTGTGAATTGGATGGAATTACTTTCTCAAATTGAATCACACAATCGATTAAATTTAAATAGTTTAAAATATCAAGTAGGAAGTAATTTTCCACAGTGAAAGTTTTAGTAGCACAAGGAATAATGAAAATGTAATAAAATTGCTATCAGCAGAATACGGTTGTTAAAACTTTTTAACACGAGCCTCGCAATACGAGACTTGCAGTTTTTATTTCTTTGGGAGAAAATGGAAAAATCTGGATAAAATGATTTAAAGTTGTGGAAACTGTCAAGGATACGTATCCTTGAAGCTTGTTAGCTTCAATTGTCCTATTTCGACACGGCATGCATAAAATATCTATTACTCTCATTCTGATTCAATTTTGCATAACATAATGAGAGAATCAATAATATATATTCTGAAATTCAGATTTTTCCTTTTATTATTATATTATATGTCCCCTTTGCAAATTCCCCTTCTTCATATATTCTCGCAAAACTTCCGCTTTTCTTTTTAAATATGCTATATTCAGGGCCTAAACTTTTGCTTTGGCTAAGACATTTTGTGTCGTCTTTATTTAAGAGTATGTAGTTCAAAATAAAAATTATGCAGTGAAAAACAAATTTTTTAACTAGAAATTGAAATTGACTTAAAAATAATTTTTTGATCACAATTTCCAAATTTCTGACCTAGTATTTTCAAAGTCTGAAAAATGGACTTTAATGTTTATTTAAACTATTATTCGTTAGCCTATAAAATATCAAATTTTCTATTTCCTATATTCCTCACTATACCCTTTTTTCTCGTTTTTCTACTCAAAAGAGAACTGCATTAATTGAAAACCGATGAGAAAATCCAACTATTTTTAGTTGAAAGGTAAATCTTTTTGGTTGAGAAGTCTTCTATTATATTTTTGGTTGAGAATTCATTTTTGGTAATGAAAATAAATTATTTTGGTGAAAGTTCAACAATTTTGTTAAATACTTGAAAATTAACTTGGAAATTAACTTTTTTGTTAAAAAATTATATTTTCATGTAGAAAATGTAACTATTTTGTGAAAAATTCGTCTTCTTGTCTTGAAAATTTAACAATTTTAATGAC
>JAABKJ010002888.1:0-26965 GCA_011634705.1 Andricus grossulariae
GATGTTTTTTACTGTGTTAGTTAATGGTGCGTGCCTTACTGGAAGTAATTTGTCAAATTTTATTTTTTGTTTTTGAGAAGAAAGATCTTTAATCCGTTGGGATTGGTCAAATGATATGTGGTCCAATGTAGACCAAATGTCAAATCTGAGAGTGTTTGATAGGAAAAGGTGAAGTTTCAATAGTTTTTTTTCATTGTGATAAATTTAAACTTAAAATTTAAAGCTTGTTCGGGTTTCACTCGTGCGCAAAACTACGAATCTTGCCGACGTTTCGTGAATATTGCCTATAATTGGCCAGAGCATCCCATGGTGGGGACGGCTTGAACTTGATTAGCTTGATTGGCGATTGAAACCCGAAAAAACTTTAAATTTTACATTTAAATTTATCATAATGAATCATCGTGAAAGCATTAAGTCTATCATTTTATTGTACTTTGTGTCTTTTTTCCAAAAATTCAATATGTTTATTTTTAATGTCATTTTTCACGATTAAGACAAAAACTGCGCATCTTACCAAAAAATAATTTATCATAAATTTGTCAATCTTTTTTCGGTGAACAACTTTTGTCTTAATTTTCTTCATATCTTGTGCCGTTGTTCAAAACAATTTAATTTTCTTCATGTTATTTTTTACGATTAAAACAAAAACTAAGCGTCCTATCAAAAAATTATTTAGAACTTTAGAAATTGTCAAAACTTAATATTTTTGGTTCCAGATTAACCTCTTTGGTAGAAAATGTAACTGTTTTGTTCAAAATGTAATTATTTTGTTAAAAATTTAAGTACACCCGACAGTTGTTGCTCATAAAATTTCATAACAGGCAATAAATCTTGAGAATCAGGTCATTCTGATCCGCAATCTTCTGATCGAATAAAAAATCCAACATTTGTATGGTGGTTCCAAAAAAATTTCTCAGCGATGAATATAATGGTTGATGTTTCAACCAGAAGTATTTTAATTTTAGATTACTGACAGTTAAATTCCACCAGAAAAAAACGTAACAAAATAGTTGAATTTTTGATCAAGTTGTTGAATTTTCAATCTACAAAGATATATTTCCAACCCAATTATCTAATTTTCAAACAAGAAGGATGAAACTTCAACTAAAAACCGTTGCATTTTTAACAAATATAATTCTATTTTTCATAAAACAGTGAAATTTTCAACAAAAAGAGTTGAATTTTCAATTTTATGTTCAAATAGGTGAATTTTCAACAAAACAGTTAAATTTCCGACCAAACGTGATGGATTTTTAACAATATACTTCAATTTTCAACAAAATAGTTTAATTTGGAACCAAGTACAAGAATTTTCTATCTACAAAGATAAATTTTCAACCAAATAGTCTAATTTTCAAAAGGGCATTTGTGCCAGAATCCAAAAGGGCATATATGCAAAAATTTGAAACTCCGAAAGGTCATAAGCGCCAAAGTTTGAAAAAAGGGCATTTGTGCCCCTTTGAAAATTTGAATACTTTGTTGAAAATTCATGAATTTAGTTTAAAATTCGACTAGTTTGGTAGAAAGTTCAACTGTTTGGCTGAAAAGTAAATTTTGGTTAAAAAATCATATTTTTGGTCTGAAAATGCAACTGTTTTGTGGAAAATTCATCCTTTTGGCTTGAAAACTACACGATTTATTGAAAACTGTTCTTTTTTCTTCGTTCAAAATTCGGCTTTTTCTTTTCATAATTTATCTCTTTTGTTAAAAAAAAACTTATTTCTTCAATTGAAAATTCAACTACTTTGATAGAAAATCATTCTGCTTTGGTTGAAGATTCAGCTATTTTTTAAAAATTCGTCTTTTCCAGTTGAGTTAAACTGTGATTGATTTCGAATAAAAATCTTTTTTGGTTGAAATAATTTTATAGAGGGTTCAGCTATTTTTTTAAAAATTCGCCTTTTATGTTTGGAAATTAAACTTACTCGGTTGAAAGTTGAACTACATTTCTTTTGTTGAAAATTAACTTCTTTGTTGGAAACTCAACTCATTTGTTGAAAATTCTTCTTTTCTCTTTGAAAATGGTAAAGAATCCAACTATTTGGTTAAAAATAACTTTTTCGTTGAAAATTAATATTTTTGGTATACAAATTTGTTATAGGCCACGGGCCAAGTTGAGAACCCCGCAATAGCAACACTCATCTGTGCGTCTTCCCAATCGAATTTTCTAGAGAAAATTTGAGTGAAGGGCCTGTGAGATGAAGTGTCGATTTAACGGTGTTTTTAAACGACGAGTTTCCTCACCCAAGGTGATTTATGCTCTGCCTTTTCTCTTCAAGGCCGTCGGCAATGGCCGGAAAATTTCCCGACCGGGAAACAAACACGCGCTTGGTCACGATTGCCACCGTGCTACGTCCACTTAGTCGGCCACGCGCCCGTTAAGTCACGTACTCCGTTGTCTGTCCTTCTCTATCTAATGTTTGTCTCTTCTCTCCCTATTCTTTGTTCTCCCTCTCTTGCTTTCTAGCTTCCTCTCACTCAGACACACGGGTACGGCCGGGGATCTCAACCGACCACAAACAACATCGAAAGATTTAAAACTTCTGTTCTCTTAAAAATATTAAAACAAATCAGTATCACCTCGACTAGGCGATTTCGAGAAAAGGAAGATTTAAAAGCCTCTAGGCAAGTCATAAAAGGGAAGCGGCCTTAACCCGACTAAATCTAGAAAACTAACTCTTTTAATTAAATAAAATAATTAAGCAAGCTCCCCCTGACTATTTAGGTAATAAAATATAATTAAATCAATGTATGTGTATGTATATAAGTACATATACATGCCCATATATCGACAATTGAGTAATAATTATACAACTGATCTTTTCTTCCTTTAGATGTAAAGAAATAAGGTTTTTACTCTAATAATTAATTTTATTCTAGCAAATAATAGAACGACTATTCAGAGGTTTTTTAAATTTACCATATTTGTCATTTATCTATTTTTCAATTATTGTTATTAACCACGTTCCAGTCACGGGTCTCCGTTAAATTCACGGTTCGAAGTGACAGCTCGTTCATTCAACGATATAGGTCCTCTCTTTTTTACTTTTTTTATTTTCTTTTATCGCGCGGGCTTCGAGAAATTAACATTTCGGGATTTTTTTCCGCGAGTGCTTTAGTCAAAAAAAGATCTCTTTCATGACAGATGGTCGAAGACAAGCACGGCCAAATCGACGGACGCGGGAAAGGTTAGCACGTCGGGCCGGTAAAGCGCTTCGTTTAGTGAATGAAGAAGTTTACGTAGCAGCTCCAGGCGGATGACCAACGCGACCGAACCAGCACACGCGACGTCGACAGGCCCATCGTGCCGCGGAGGCGCGCTTAACAGAAGAAGACCGGGAGCGTGCCGCCACCCTCGTATATCACCTTGGGGAGCCGGAATTATTCCGCGGACGTGAATTAGTGGATATTCGCCGGGGACGACCCGGTTCTCGAAATCCACGTCGGAGGAGGCTGACCTTCGATCGAACCGAGCCTCTTTCTTTGCGATTACCAAGCTTCGCTAGTGAACCACGTCACGTATTTCCGCCGTCGAACATCGCGCGTCGGGACCTCTTGCCGAGGCCTTCCACTAGCCGCAGTCCGATACCCGTGGACTGTTTCGACTCACTTCTGAAACCGCGGGCATTGCAGGAGCCGCCCACTTTCGCGCTAATGTCGCTGGACGAATTTATCAATTCACAAAATTTCGTTTCCTAGTCTTTTCCTCGCCGAAGAGGCTCGCGCTTTCTCTCCGACACTTCCGGAACCGACGCCGTCTACTTCTTTCACAAATAACGCACTTCCGGAACCAACACCGTCGACTTCTTTCCCAAATTACGCGGAACCGGTTCCGTCAACTTCTTTTGCCGACTACGTACCGCCGGAACCGACCCCGCCTACATCCTCCGTCGGCAGCTTATCGGTAGCCGTTACGCCGGTACGATCATCTTCTTCCGCCTCGCCATCTTCAGCCGACGCCGTATTTATTTTATCGGCTGACTGTACGGGGAGGTCAATCACCACCCTCCTTCCTTCCGGGGTGGTGAGATCGTTTCGGGACCAACCCGTCTAAGCCTCCGGGCTAACTTCTAAATCCTTTCCTTCCCACCAACCCCCTCCCCCCGCAAAAATTTACAAAATGCTGCACTCAGCGACCACACTTTCCTATCTCTCTCTCTTCTCTAAACTCTAAACTAAATTCCGGGACGTGTAGTGGTCATTGCTAGCAAATTTGACATTTTCATCAGGACCCCTAAAAAATACGTTCCAGCGAAAAACAAGCTTTACCTATTCAATGCGGCAAGGAAGTACCAGATGCCTAGACTAAATGGCGAATGCCATTCTTTGTACTAAATCTTCGGAAAAAATACTCTCATATCGTTAAATGATAAGTTTATTTATTTATATTCTTGAACATAGATAATTTGCAGAAAACAGGTATACATATCGTTATTTCCAAGGATATAAGTACACAATTATAGAACGGGGGGTATGTTTTTCAAACATATAAAATTGGCACATTCATGGGATATCCTCGGGATATCTTGATATATGCCCGAAACCTCCCTGTGATATCGTGGTTTCCGCCCTGTAGGATATCCCTGACGATATTTCTGGGATATTGTGTGATGTGTTTGAGATGTCCCAGAAGATGTTTAGAATGAGCCAGAAGATGAGTAGGATGTCCTAGGAGATGAATGGGATGACCCAGAAGGTGAATGGGATGACTCGGAGATACATGTAGCTGGCAAATTATATTTGTCTAAAATTGAACTATAGATCAGGCCGTTTTCCATTGTTATGTAAATATGGTTGTTGGGTGGAAAATGAGGTTGTTGTTGAGTATGTTCATGAGTGGGAATGTACTCCCGGAAATTTTCAGCTGTAAGAAATTCGTCATTTCCTAGACGTAGTTCAGCATACAATGATCCATGAGGATTACGATTGACAGGTCGATTTGGCGCTGCGAAAAATAAAGTAAAATGAAAACCGTTTGCCGTTCGTATAAAAACGTAATAGTTTAGAGCATGGCGCGCTTGATCAGGTTGCATCCATAAAGGTACATCGCGACGGGAGAATGGATTGATTATTCCTTCAAATGTGCGGCCATCCCTCATTTCCAGGAAAACTTGATTTGGAAGAAGACTCTCTGCACCTAATTTTATAAGAAAGCAATTAACATTTACAAAGCTTTTGTATACCAGCAACTTAAGCTTTAAAAAATTTTAAACAAGCACTGGTCAACAGAAAATAATCTATGTATTCATGAAATAAAATATGTCTTTTGGGGTCTTTGAAAAACGTCACACCGCACCGCCAGGAACTGAAACAGTTAATACAAGTGCGATCAGATATTCAAAATCTGACAAGGAAGTTAATCAGTTTATATATTGAAAATTCCAAACAGTGAAAAATGGATTTCTATAAATTAAATAAAGTAGCTCTAGAAGTTTACCACTTCCTTTCAACAAAGAGGCTTGCTAATTTGGAGTTGAAATAAAAATATGAAATTAATGCCATCAAGAAAACGTCGACTAGGTACGGAATCAGATTGTTCGCAATTGTGGACAACAAATTTTTAGTCTTTCAACCCAAGTGGATGGCTACATTGTTTGAACAGGATGAAGTTCTTCTTTAGGCAACCATGAAAGCATGTGAAGACAAATAATTAGAAAATACATCTATGCTCTGATCAAGCAAAAGCTAAACAATTATAATATACACCTACTTTTTCATCTGAAATTATTATTTGTTTTATGATGCATTTTTTCAAATATATTTTTGTTTCTCAGAGAGCTACTTAGCCCTAGGGCTTTCTTCAAAAAATTACAAATTCAAACGTTAATAATTCAACCATTTCTATTATCAATTGTGAATGTAAGTTTTTTAAAAACAGGTTCGATTTTTAATTCGAGGTGGGCAGGAAGTAAAACGTGATGATAAAGTTAAAAAAGTGGAGGCTTAATTAACTGATAATAAAATTCCTTGAGAAATAGTTCTGTATGACCAATCCATGTATGTACAATGAGAAAGTAAAAGAGTACAAGTGACTACTTGGGTAAAGGAAATGGAAAAAGTGAAATATTTATGTATATAATATGTCATACATTATTATTTTGAATTTTTAGTTCTCAATAATTAAAATGGAAAAAGCTTTAAAAATTGAAAAATTAAGTTTTTTAATTGCAATCTTGGCTTCATTTTGCTTGATTTGAGCATTTAAAATTAAAAAACAAAAATTCTCTCTGTAGTTTGGATCCTTTAGAAATGAATAATTCAAACGAGAAGCTTTCAAAAAATATTTGTTATAAATATTAATTTCAATATTATGTTACACTTACTTTGAAAAAGTAGCAAACTCATTAATGCAGTGAGCAGAATGTTATTAAGAATCATCATTTCTACTAATTAAACACGATGAAGGGGAACTGATTTTTTCAGAATTTCGTATGAACAGTACCTCGATCGATGACATATATTGTACGTATACTAGCTTTTATAACTTCTGTCCGATAAGAACGCCCTATTTATTCTTAAAAATAAAGAATGGAGGAAGGAAGGTTATTGATTCCATATCAAAAAATTTTCCGTATTTGCTATGGACTTATTACCCGCAGAACCTTCAAATTACTCAGGATTACACTGTGCGTCATAGATTGTATGATAGAGGCAGTTAAAATAAAAATTTAAACTGTTTTCTTCATTATTTTACATAAAAATAAGTGAAGAATATAAATAAAAAACTACAATTATCAACCAAAAAATATAAATTCTCAACAAGAAATGTAAAATTTGATGTTTCAACAAAAAAATATTGTAATTTTAGATCAGTAACGATTGAATTCAACAATATACTTCCCCCACGTTTTTGCATGAGACTTTAAAAATTAAAAGTCAAACCATTGGCAACTGAAATTTAGTGATAGTGAATTCTCTTTTGTTAAAGCTCCTTTGGCTCTATAGAACACATTCCCATCACTTATCTCGTTGTAAAAAGGTCAAAAGCAAATTTCTAGAGCTAATTCAGGTAGAAAATTTTATTAGTAAACATTTTATTGTACTTCGCGTCTTTTCCCCAAAAATTCAATATGTTTATTTTTAATGTCATTTTTCACGATTGAGACAAAAACCATGCATCTTACCAAAAAATAATTTATCATAAATTTGTCAATCTTTTTTCGGTGAACAACTTTTGTCTTCATTTTTTTCATATCTTGTGGCATTTTTCCAAAAAATTCCATTTCCTTTATGTTATTTTTTACGATTAAAAGAAAAACTAAGCGTCCTATCAAAAAACCATTTAGAACTTTAGAAATTGTTAAAAATTAATATTTTTGGTTCAAGATACATTTTTTTTTTTAGAAAATGTAACTATTTTGTTCAAACTGTAATTATTTTGTTCAAAATTTAAGTACAGTCGACAGTTGCTACTCATAAAATTTCATAACAGGCATTCAATCTTGAGAATCTGATCATTCTGATGCGCAATAATCTGATGCAATAGAAAATGATGATGCAAGTCAAAGAAACCAATTTTAATCCAAAATTATGAATCTTCGAACAAAACGTTAGTTTTCAAGGAAGTAGTTCAACTTGCGGTCAAGTAGTTGAAGTTTCAAGCGAAAAAGATTTTTTTAAAACAAAGTAGTTAAATTTGTAACGAATTAGTTGAATTTTTAACCAATTTATTGAATTTTCAACCTAGAAAGATGTGTTTCCAACCAAATGATTTAATTTTTAAACAAAAAAGATGAAACTTCAACTAACAACCGTTGCATCATAACAAATATAATTCAATTTTTCAGAAAACAGTGAAATTTTCTACAAAAAAAGTTGAATTTTCAATTTTATTTTGAAATAGGCGAATTTTATTAAAACATTCAACTTTCCTATCAAAAACGTTTAATTTTTAACAAGATACTTCAATTTTCAACAAAATAGTTGAATTTGGAACCAAGTACTAAAATTTTCTATTTACAAAGATGAACTTTCAACCAAATAGTTGAGGGATTACACCAGTGTACATTTTTTAGAAAATCGATTTTTTTGCATGAAATTTAGTTTAAACCTTGTAGAATATGGGGCAAAAGGTTTAATATATGAAAAAAAAATTTCTGTTTAATTTCACGTTTTTTCTGAGGCGTTCCGGGCGTCTCTCATACGGCTACAGATGGTATGAACACATCTGCTCGGAAGGTACCGATGTTCAACTTCTGTGATACACTCATAGATGTCCCCAGAGAAGATTCGTGTACAATTGAAACAAAATTTTCGATCAAAAGTAGGTTAGTGTAGCGTCAGTCTAAAACTCAACTCAAAACTTTAAACGAGTTTTTCTCAAAACACGTTTTGTCAAAACCAACATTTGGAACTCCAGAAGGGCATAAGCGCCAAAGTTTGGAATTCCAAAAGGGCATTCGTGCCAAAATCTAAAAAGGCCTTTGTGCCAAAATTTGGAATTTTAAAAGGGCATAATGGCCAAAGTTGGGAACTACAAAAGGACCTAATCGTCAAGGTTTGAACTTTCGAAAGGGCATTGTTGACAAAATCCAAAAGGGCATTTGTTCCCAAATTTGCATTACCAAAAGGGCATAAGCGCCAAAGTGTCAAACTCCAAAAGGGTATTCATGTCAAAATTTGAATAACTAAAAGGGCACAAGCGCCAAAGTTTTACACAATGAAAGGGCATAATGACCAAAGGTGGGCACTATGAAAAGACACACGCTCCAAAGTTTGAAATTCCAAAAGGAGATTTTCCGCGACAATCCAAAAGGGCATTTATTCCAAAATTTTCATCTCCGAAAGGGCATAGACGCCAAAGTTTGGAGAAACAAAAGGGTATAATGTCCACAGTTGGGCACTATAAAAGGACATAAGTTCCAAAGTTAAAAATTCTAAAAGGAGATTTGTGCTGAAATACAAAAGGGCATTCGTGTCAATATTTGGAAACCCAAAAGGGCACAAGCTCCAAAGTTTGACACAGCGAAAGGGCATAATGGCCAAAGTTGAGCGCTACGAAAAGACACAAGCATCAAAGTTTGGAATTCCAAAAGGGCATACATGCAAAAATCCAAAAAGGCATTTGTGCCCAAATTTGCACTTCCAAAAGGGTATAGACACCAAAGTTCGGAAAAAGGGTATAATGTCCACATTTGGGCACTACAAAAGGACACAAGTTCCAAAGTTTGAAATTCCAAAAGGAGATTTGTGCTGAAGTCCAAAAAGGCATTCGTGCCAACATTTGGAAACCCAAAAGAGCACAAGCGCCAAATTTTGACACAACGGAAGGGCATAATGGCCAAAGTTGGGCGCTACGAAAAGACACAAGCATCAAAGTTTAGAACTCCAAGAGGGCATACGTGCCAAAATCCAAAAGGGCATTTGTGCCCAAATTTGCACCTCCAAAAGGGTATAGGCTCCAAAGTTTGGAAAAACAAAAGGGCATAATATCCACAGTTGGGCACTACAAAAGGACACAAGTTCCAAAGTTTGAAATTCCGAAAGGGGATTTGTGCCGAAATCCAAAAGGGCAGTTGTGCCAATATTTGGAATCTCAAAAGGGCACAAGCGCCAAAGTTTAACACAACGAAAGGGCATAATCGCCAAAGTTGAGTACTTTGAAGAGACACAAGTTCCAAAGTTTGAAATTCCAAAAGGGCATTATTGACAAAATCCAAAAGGGCATTTGTGCCGAAATTTGCATCTACAGAAGGGCATAAGCGCCAAAGTTTGGAAAAACAAATGGGCATAATGTAAAAATTTTTGCACTACAAAAGGACACAAGTTCCAAAGTTTGAAATTCCGAAAGGGGATTTATGCCGAAATCCAAAAGGGCATTTGTGCCAATATTTGGAAACTCAAAAGGGCACAAGCGCCAAAGTTTAACACAACGAAAGGTCATAATCGCCAAAGTTGGTTACTTTGAAGAGACACAAGTTCCCAAGTTTGAAATTCCAAAAGGGCATTATTGACAAAATCCAAAAGGGCATTTGTGCCGAAATCTACATCTCCAGAAGGGAATAAGCGCCAAAGTTTGAAATTTCAAAAGGGCATTTGTACCAAAATCTAAAAAGGCATTTGTGAAAAAATTTGGATCTCCAAAAGGGCATAATGGCCAAAATTGGACACTACAAAAGGACTCAAACGCCAAGGTTTGAAATTCGAAAAGGGGATTTGTGCTAAAATCCAAAAGGTCATAAGCGCCAAAGTTTGACAGAGGAAAAGGGCATAATGGACAAAATTGGACACTACAAAAGGACACAAGTTCCAAAGTTTGTGTTTCCAAAAGGGTATTCATGTCAAAATCCAAAAGGGCATAGCCGTCAAAATTTGGAACTGTAAAGGGCACAAGCGCCAAATTTTGGCACATAAGAAGGGCATATGTGCTGCAGTTTGGAATTTCAAAAGGGCATAATGCGCCATCGCTTAAAACTTCAAAAGAGCATAAGGGCCAAAATTGATACACCAAAATTGGCTTAACTTTGGCATAAATGCCAAAATTCGCAACTCTAAAAGGGTACAAATGGCAACGTTTAGCACTCTAGAAGGATATAAGCGCTAAAGTTTCGTTTCAGTCAGAAAATCGAGTGATTGTCGCAGATGTATAATAGAACTAAAAATTATTATTAATATCATACTAAAAGAAAAGCTTTCTTAAAAGTGATTTAAAGCAATATTTTCTTAGTTTTCTTATTTTTTATTTACTTAATAGCTGCAAGGAGAAAGAACCGTAAATTTTCTGGAATTCTATTCCAGAGTTGAGTAGTAACTTGTTACAAGTAACTAATTGACTTTGAAGTTACTTTGTGTTTTTTGAATATCTCTTATTAAGAGAGATTTATGAATCAATTATGGGTAGAAAATTGATCTGTTTTGATTGAGGATTCATATATTTTTCTGAAAAAGCGTCTTCTTTTGTTGTATTCAACTGTGATTGATTTCAAATAAAAATCCTTTTTGGTTGAAATAATATCAGCTATTATATTTTTCATTGTGAATTCATCTATTTTGGTTGAAAATGTAACTACTTTGTTGAAAATGAATAAATTTAGTTTAAAAATCGACTAGTTTGGTAGATAGTTTAACTGTTTGGCTGAAAAGTAACTTTTTGGTTAAAAATTCATATTTTTGGTCTGAAAATGCAACTGTTTTGCAGAAAATTTGTCTTGTTAGCTTCAAAATTCCACAATTTAATGAAAATTTGTATTCTCTCTTCGTTCAAAATTCGTCTTTTTCGTTTTATAATTTATCTGTTTTGGTAAAAAAAAACATATCATTTATTGAAGATTCCACTTTTTTGGTAGAGAAATATTCTGATTTGGATGAGGATTCAGCTTTTTTTGAAAATTCGGTTTTTTGGTTGAATTCAACTGTGATTGATTTCAAATGAAAATCTTTTTTGGTTCAAATAATATGAACTATTATATTTTTCGTTAACAATTCATCTATTTTGGTTTGAAAATGATAGAAAATTCCACTCTTTGGCTGAAAAGAGTTTTGTTTTTGAAAATTTATATCTTTTGATAAAAAAAATTTTATAGAGGGTTCAGCTATTTTTTTGAAAATTCGTCTTTTATGTTTGGAAATTGAACTTACTTGGTTGAAAGATTAACTAAATTGCTTTTATTGCAA
This sequence comes from Andricus grossulariae, assembly GCA_011634705.1. NCBI lineage: Eukaryota > Metazoa > Arthropoda > Insecta > Hymenoptera > Cynipidae > Andricus > Andricus grossulariae. Next base: position 11,614 of record JAABKJ010002888.1, read on the forward strand.
ATTTAACTATTTTGTTTTAAATTCGTTATTTTTTAGTAGAAAATTAAAATATTTTGGTAGAAAATTCAACTATTTGGTTGAAAATTATCTTTCTTGTTGTAAATTCATCTCTTTTGTTGAAAATTTAACTTTTTTATTTCAAATTCGTTTCTTTTTGTGTGAAAAATTCAAATATTCTGGTAGAAATTTTAACTATGTCATTAAAAATTAACTTTCTTCTTGAGAATTTAACTTTTTTGTTGAAAACTCGTCTTTTTGGTTTGAAGGTGTTGAAAATTAACTTTTTTATTGGAAACTCAACTCTTTTGTTCAAAATTCGTCTTTTTTTTTTGAAAATTGTTGATAATTCAACTATTTGGTTAAAAATTAACTTTCTTGTTGAAAATTAGTATTTTCGGTATGGAAATTAAACCATTTGGTTCGAAAATAAGGACAATTTTTGTTGAAAAATCATATTTTCGGATTGAAAATTTAACTTTTGTTGAAAAGTGTTGTTTTTGTTTGAAAATTCATACCTTATGATAAGCAACATTTGGTTGAGGTTACAGCTATTTTTTCTAAAATTTGTCTTTTGTTGTTTAAAATTCAACTCGCTTGATTGAAAGTTGAACTATATGGTTAAAATTTCAATTCCTTGGTTGAGATTCATAATTTTAATTGAAAATCCATCTCTTTTGTTGAAAATTTAACTATTTTGTTTCAAATTCGTTTCTTTTTGTGTGAAAAATTCAAATATTCTGGTAGAAAATTTAACTATTTGAGTGCACATCAACTTTCTTGTTGGAAGTTTCCCTCTTTTGTTGAAAATTCGTCTTTTTTGTTTAAAAATGTAGAAAATTCGATTATTTGGTTGAAATTGACAATTTTATGAGCCTTTATGGATTTTTTCTATTCTTTCAACCAATATCATTGTAATTCTTGAAACTCATTCATTTTTAAATTATACTAGTAATACTTCTTTTCAAATTAAACCATTTCAAAAATAGCTTTTAAAATTGCATCATTTTGTATCATACACATTTTTATTGTAACTCTTCAAAATTGAACTATTTGAAAAAACATTCAAAATTACATCCATTAAAAATATAAATCTTGAAATTAAATAATTAGCAATTGAAGACAAGAAGTGTTTTCAATTACGAAAATTTGTAATTACAAATTATTAAATTAAAAAGTATGCAATTTTTTAATTTTGCCATTAAAAATACTGTACTTTTCATGATTTTCATTCAGAATTTCTTCAATTCGACAGATTTGGATTTCAAAACTCTTGACTCTTGACATTTGATAATTTTTATTTATACATCTCTAAAATTGAATTTTGAATTTTAAATGTTCAAAATTCAAATAATCTTTCAATTTTATATTATACAAAATTAAATATTGAAAAATCGTTACCGGCAAATATTCAAAATTGAATAATTTCCTATTGTAATTCTAGAAAATTGAATTAAATATTCCAAAGAAATCTTTTATTGTAAATCTTAAAAATCAAACAATTTTAATTATACAATCGTTCAAATTGAAGAATTTTCAATTGTATATCTTCAAAATTAATCTATTTCGAAAAAACGTTTAACATTACATACCTTTAAAATAAAAATTCGGAAAATTGAAAAGTTTTCAATTTTATGTTTTCAAAATTCAAGAACTTACATTTGAAATTTCTTCAATTTGGATGATTTAGAATTGACAACTGTGAGTCTTGACAAAATTTAAGAATTTAGAATCATACATCTTTAAAAATGAATGAACTTCATTTCGAAATATTCAGTATACATATTTCCAGATTCCTAATTCACGTATTGAATTAGCCATTTTTAATTGAGAAATTCTATTTCTATATTTAAATTGAGAAACCCCAAAAACTTCAGGATACTGATTTTCATAAAACCATTTACAAATTTTGTGATTCGCCATATTGGATTAGGCACATTGTATTTGGAAATTATGTTATCAAATTCGAATTCAGCGAAAATAAAAACTGTAGACTACTAATTGTTATTGAAATCGTATCAATAATCCAGATTTTGAAAAATGACTAACTTTCTCGGATTTGTATCTAGTTTAATTTTGCTGTTGGTCAGTCTACGCAAACACGATTTATAGAACTTTTCTTAAAAATATTTCTGGGACGTGTAGTGGTCATTGCTAGCAAATTTGACATTTTCAGCAGGCCCCTAAATAATTTGTTTTAGCGAAAAACACGCTTCATCTATTTATTACGGCAGGAAAGTACCAGATGCCGAGACTAAATGGCAAATGCCATTCTTTGTACAAAATCTCTTCAGAAAAAAATACTTTCATATCGTTAAATTATGAGTTTATTTATTCATATTCTTGAACATAGATAAGTTGCAGAAAACATGTATACGTATCGTTATTTCCGAGATTATAAGTACACAATTAGAGAACTGGAGTATTTTTCGCAAACATATAAAATTGGCACACTCATAGGATATCCTCGGGATATCTTAATATATGCTCGAAATCTCCCAGGGATATCGTGGTTTCCTCCCTGTAGAATATCCCTCACGATATTTCTAGTATATTCTGTGATGTGTTTGGGATGTCCCATAAGATGTTTAGAATGAACCTGAAGATGAGCAGGATGTCCTAGGAGTTGAATGGGATGACTCAGAAGGTGAATGGGATAACTCGAAGATACATGCAGCTGGCAAATTATATTTGTCTGAAATTGAGCTATAGATCGGGCCGTTTTCCATTGTTATATAAATATGGTTGTTGGGTGGGAAATGAGGTTGGTGTTGCGTATGTTCAGCTATAAGATATTCGTCATTTCCTAAACGTAGTTCAGCATACAATGGTCCATGAGGATTACGATTGACAGGTCGATTTGGCGCTACGAAAAATAAAGTAAAATGAACGCCTCTTGCCGTTCGTATGAAAACGTAATAGTTTAGAACATGCCGCGCTTGATCAGATTGCATCCATAAAGGTACTTTCCGGCGGGAGAATGGATTGATCATTCCTTCAAATGTGCGGCCGTCCCTCATTTCTAGAAAAAGTTGGTTTGGAAGAAGACTCTCTGCACCTAATTTTGTAATAAAAAAAATTAACATTTATGAAGCTTTAATATACTGGCAACTCAAGCTTTGAACCATTTTAAACAAGCACTGGTCAACAGAAAATGATCTATGTATTCATGAAATAAAATATGTCTTTTGGAGTCTTTGAAAAACGTAACACCGCACCGCCAGGAACGGAAACAGTTAATACAAGTGTGATCAGATATTGCAAATCTGACAAGGTAATTAATCAGTTTATATATTGAAAATTCCAAACAGTGAAAAATGGATTTCGATAAATTGAATAAAGTAGGTCTAGAAGTTTACCACTTCCTTCCAACAAAGCGCTTTACTAATTTGGAGTTGAAATAAAAATATGAAATTATTGCCATCAAGAAAGCGTCGACTAGGTACGGAGTGAGATTATCCGCAATTGTGGACATCAAATTTTCAGTCTTCCTGCCCAAGTGGATGGCCACATTGTCTGAACAGGATGAAGCTCTCATTCAGGCAACTATGTGAAGACAAAGATCTCTATATTTTGTATTTAAGGGGTATGTCCAATCCAATTGAATTTGATTGTATTGATTAAATCTTTTATTGAATTTGATTTTAATTAAACTCTCAGTGTTTAAAAATCGTTCATGCAAGCAACATCATCATGACATATCACATAAAAGACAATTTTGAGTGTTCTCATCGACATCAAATGCTACATTCCACAAAATCTAACCTGAATCCATCGTTCACGAAATATATTTGTTGGAGTAGAAATTTAAAAGAATGGAAGCTTGACTTCAGCAGCGCAACTATCTACTAACTATCTGAAAACTGTTACTAGACCATTTTCCTCTGATTTCATCAAATTTTAATGTAATGCATGAAATTGATGTAGATGAAAATGCGTCAGAAAAATGAAAATATCAATTCATATTGCAAGAAACAATATCTTCTTCAACTATGTGTTGTACCTTTTTAACTTGCTAAAAAGACCATCATATCAATGAAAAATAGTTGAAGGCGTTTCGTGTTTCAACACATCACAGTATATCCTAGAAATATTTTTTATCTGAAGTTAGATAAAAACGTTGCAAATAATTAAAAACTACAACTATGCCACGTCAGATAAGTTCTATCACGAGAAAGTTAAAAATGATCTAAAGTCCAATAATTGTAGTTATCAATTGATTACAACGTTTTTATCCAACTTCAGATGAAAAGTATCCCTGAGATTCATTATGATGTAGATGCGTTTTCGAAACTTTAAAATTGCCATAACATGAATGTAATACTTTTCTTTATTTATTTTACTTATGACATTGTGCGCTCTGAAAATGCTCCGATCAACCAAAAGCTAAACAATTATAATATACACCTACTTTTTCATCTAAATTATTATTTGTTTTATAATGCATTTTTTCCCCTCAGAGAACTACTCAGCCCTGGGGCCTTTTTCAGTGAATTACAAGTTGCATGTATTTACATATGTGATTCCTCAACATTTTTTGACATTAATTTTTTAGATTTTTTATCTGTATAATAAAACGTAAAAAATATTTTTTTTACTTCAAGTTAATGTATGCCATGTACGTTAGGATGGACCGAAAGTACAAAATTTTTTAAAATCGAAAATGGCCACTGCTTCAAAATTGCTACGTTTTAGTAGCAATAAAAATCTCTAATGAATATAGAAAAATTTCCAACAGAATTTAAAAAATACCCTATGGGTACAAAAATTATGGCAACTGTTTTTATATGCAGCTTTTAGTATCAATAACGTATATTTGATCATCAGTTATAAATAATAATAACATTATATTACACTTACATTTGAAGTGAAGAAAACCTACGAATGCAAGGAGTAAAGTGCCGGTAATAATTTTCATTTTTTCTAAATACGTACAATAAGACAGAACAGAAAACTAATTTGACAAAAATTTCGTGTTACCAGGGACTTGATAAATGACTGCTATATATACTGACTTTTATGACTTCCACCTGACAACATTCTAACCGACAATTTGCTAGATTTATCATTACCACCCATAGAAACTTCAGAATGATTGAAGATTACAATATGTATTATATTTTATAGAACAAACTTTTAATAAAAAAAAAGTAATAAATTAACTTCATTTTTCAACTTTCTTGAATACATTGAACCTCGACATTAAATAAATCGTTGAGCGCTACACACTTGAAAAAGTGGACGTAGAAAAGTACGTATAAAAGGGCGTACAAAAGTACAAACAAAATGAAGTACTGAAGGACGTACCAAAGGACTTACAAAAGGGCGTCTCAAATTGGGCTACCAAATGACATACACTACAATACTGAACGAAAGAATTCAGAACAGGGGAATGAATGATGGGAGTGGCTCAAATCATTTTTTGGAAAAACACACAAAATATCAAACTAGATCAATAAGTCAAAATGAAACGTCGATGAGTTGAAGCAACTTGATCGAAGCACACGCAAGATGATGATAATCCACCGAAGTCATCACCCAGGAGTCACCGCTGGGGGCCACAGCATTCGGGACGGTGGTGACGGTGAGCTGCGAGATGGTCAGGCAGATCTCACTTATCAAACAGCTGGCCAGTAAGAATATCTGCGACATACGTTGAGCAGTTAAACATCAGCTGTGCCTGCTGAGGATGCTTTGGCTAGAGTGAGCTATTTGCAGTTAACCACGTCAACGGAAATACCGTTGAAGAGCATCAAGTGTGATACCACAATGAATGAGGAATTGGTGCCTCTCTATTATGAATGTGCGGCGATTGAAACCCGACGCGAAAAAGGATACAATTTGAGAACGAAATCTGCTGCAAAGTATCCTCAAATAGAAAAAGTCTCACTAAGAGATCGTATCGCTAAGGTACAGGACATCATGACTAATCCACACATCTCAGAAGATCGATCAATGGAGATTAATCAACAGGTTGACACGGCGTGGAAAAAAAAGTGTAATCAACATCAGTTAGAGGAAGCCGCATCGCACGAACAAGCAGCGGCAAATGATGTTCTTCCTTAACCTGGTGATGATCCAGCACCACCACATCCTCCAGAGGTAGATGGCCTAATACAACCAGAGCCAGAGGCAGAGGATTAACAACCAGGAAGGCGATTGAAATGGACATAAAATATGAACAGATATGTAATGCGTCTTTATTTTTTGGTAAAGAAAAGTGGGGAAAGTGTAAGTAGAGAACATCATCGACTCGCCCTACTCAAGTTTCGAGAACTGGCCACAAGAATAAATGAGCAGAATCTAGCAGATCAAAATCGCTCAATATCTGTAAAAAGATTGCTCTCAGCTATTGAAATAGCTGCTATCGAAATGGAAGTGGAACAGCAGCTTCCTATTGATGAACTTCCCTTGGAAGATGCGGATAACGAAGACCTGATTGAAGCTGAAAGCGTAGATACATTCTCTGCCGAAGATAAACATCATGAATGATCTGCGTCCACTAATGGAACACCTGACCAGCAAGGTTTTACTTATACATTTAAACGCAACACAAGCTGCGTTAGAGGTGCAAATTCTTGTATACTGTGTAGCTGTGGCAACCGTTAGAACTTTGGGCTGCAGAACTGGGCCTACAAACGCAGTCTTCGCACCAGAAAGCTGTTACACTATGTTCCTTGAGTCATCCACCCTCGGGACATGAAGAAATTAACATCAGCAATATTGGATGAACCTTTCAGGCAGAGGCAAGAAGGTTCTATCGTGAACAAAGTGTAAACCAAAATAACCAGCAAGACACCAAAGTCCCTCAACTCGGAGACATGACTAACTATTGGTCGAGTGTTTGGGTGAAAACGAAAATAATCAATTTAAACGCTGCGTGGTTCCAACTAGAGAAGGCAAGACCTAGCAATAACCCTGAAATGGAGCTGACTAACATGACAGCTTGAGATGTTTCAGCGGTTTTGAAAAAAGCCAGTAACTGGAAAGCTCCAGGTCCAGACATGGTGCACAACTTTTGTTATAAGTACCTGACCAGTGTGCATCCTGCGTTGGCTAGGTATTTTCAGAAGATCATCGAACATCCAGAATGGATGCCAGACTTTATGCTCTAGAGTACTCCGTATATGTTGCCTAGAAAATCAGACGCTCAAAATCCATATGAATTTGGACCGACAGCCTATCTTCCAACAATATATAAATGTCTTACAGCTACTATAGCAGATAAGGTATATTCTCAATGCGAAAAGAATGACACATTTACAGAAGAACGAAAAGGATGTAAAAACTTGCGAGGCAGTAAAGGTCTAGTCACCATAGACGCTGTTGCCATGGTGCAAGCCCGTGAACATAAAAAAAATGTCACATGGCATACATTGACTACAAGCAAACTTTTCCTTCCGTGCCACATGACTATTTGCTTGAAGTCTTAAAACTATACAAAATTTGCCCACGCATTATTGACTTCCTAAGTGGTGCGTTGATGTTTTTGGGTATAAGAATCAAGCATTTTGATCATGGACAAACAAGGATAACTAGATCAATACGCATTACGACGGGTATATTTCAAGGATACTCCTCTAGTCCATTATGGTTCTGTTTAGCGTTGAATCCACTGATAAAAACACTAAATAGCATGTCTCATTGGCTCCGAACGATGATGGTCATCAAGTGACCTATCTTCTATACATGGATGACCTGAAGCTATACGCTAGTTTGGAACAAAAACTGCTGCAAGTGATCGATGTCACAAAGCAGTTTACCAATGATATCCATGTGGAGTTCGGACTAGATAAATGCAGAAAAGTGCATTTAATCAGAGGAGCATTAGAGACCGCAAAGCTAGAGAACGTTTTCGAGAATGAACTCGAGGCAATGGCTGAGGGAAGTCATATAAATACCTGAGTGTTCTTGAATCTCAGAGTATTCAGCATATGATAATTAAGAAAAGCCTAACGACTGCCTTCAGAGATCAAGGCAATCAACACCTATGCCATCCCTGTCCTCACGTACTTCTTGGGGCTTATCAAATGGTCGAACGCTAACCTCGAACGAATAAACAGAATCATCCGCTTAGGAATGACGAAGCACCAAATGCACGACAGTAATTCGGCGATTGGAAGGGTAGTTTTACCACAACATAGAGGGGGTAGGGGCATTGTAGATGTCAGGAAACTGTGAGTCACAAATTATACAGTTGCGAGACAACACCATCTGTAAAGTTAATCATGACTACACGCCCTTGAATTTGTCTTTAGAGGAGGCCATCAATATCAGGGCAGAAGCCATAGAGGAATTAGAAACGCAATGGTGACAGAAAGCCAGCCACGGCGAGCACCCAAAACGTTAGATCAACATGAAGTGGATATTGAGGCATCTAATATTTAGCTGAGAAAGGGCTTCTTATATCCAGAAACGTACGGATTCGTTAATGCGTTTCAGGACAGGGTTGTCAGCACTAGAAATTATCGCAAACACACGTTACATCAAGACGTGGTTAACCGGTGCCGATTATATGGAGATACCAATGTATCCATCGAGCACATTATTGATGGTTGTCGCGTAATTCTCGAAGAGAATGTACGCACAGGCATAATGATGTGTCGGGCATTATACATCAACAACTTGCCCTAAACCTAGGACTCTTGAGAGAATGAATGCCTCTTAGCATCCATTTTATCAAATATTGTTTCCTTTTTGGTCAGTGCTTATTCTCGAAGAGACAAATCAGATATATGTAAAAGCGTAAATGAATTCATTAGTTTGAATTTTTTGGTATCAATGTGTAACGTAGATTCAATATTGCTAATAAAGAAATGTATTCATTCACAGACTTTATATGATGACACTAAATGTGTTGAAAAGTAGCAAAGGAAGATACATGCATAACCATTTCCACCAAAATTAAAATTTAGTTTTGGAAACGCCTCTATTATAGCCTTTTGCTGTTTTTTTCTTATATTTCAATTAAGAATAATTGCAAAAAATAATTCAGTGAATAGGAAATCTTGAACTTACAAGTTCATATAAATTGAAAGATGTACTTACTCTCTAGTCTCCTAATATATCGTTTATTTTCGAGCAAGCAATTTGAAATAAATCTTTGCCAGCTCTATCATTAGTCCAAGCAAGAAGATTGTCCATCAAAGAATCTTCTGCGGAATCATCAGCTTGTTTCTTGTTGTGTTCTTGTACCCATTATTTCACGGCATCCGTGGTCAATTTCATTGTGGCATTTAAAATAAGTGAAATCTGGTTAAAATTCCCTCAAACGATAATATTATTTTCCTTCTTTTCTGAACATCCGGCTGTTTATTTTTAGATTAAAAAAATGCAATCTTTGGATTTAAATTAGTAAATAAATAAAGACCACGATTCCACTATGTTAGCCGTATTCGTCAAACCTCAGTAGTAGATGTGCGCTGACTTCGCTCTAACCACTACTACTGATGGTCTCTGCGAGCTAAGTGAAGCCGCTACAGTACATGTGATAGCCGTTCCTTCTCGCACGTCCGCGTTGGTATCAGCTCCAGTAGCACCGAACGCCGTGAATATCCGTATCAATAGAGTTTGTTCATTCTTCCGCCTCCTACAGCGTAGTGTCTGACCGCAACCAAAAGATAAAAAAGGGAAGAGAACGCATGAGTTTACTCTCTTGCCTTCCTAAATACAATTAAGTTTGTTTTGAGAATTAAGTTAGAATACGAGCTTAAGGTGATACAACGAATCTGGACAAGTACGACTTGCATTCTCTTTTTCTTCCGAATCGACTGTTGTGTTTCCGAACTCCTGCGTGGACAGTTGGCCTCCTCTTCCGAGGTAAAGATTGGCTGTTAACGCTGGTGTTCAGTCTTATCCCTTCTCGTGAGTTGGATCAACATGCGCGAGAACCGTGGGGGAACTCACCAGGATCTGGCGATCGTAGTCCTGGTCAGGGACTGATAGTTGGGGGTGACTGGAAACTGCTGGCTGAATTGAATTTTCAGATACGGCCCCACGGTTTATAATCGGTCCTATCCTCGAGACTTTTTTCTTTATGGTAGATACCAACGAACCCCCCACATTTCACGGGGTTGGCGCACCTACTTTGAACTGGAAATTTGACGATGAAGGGAGCATGAGAGAGTGGGAAGTCTGCATGAGAGTTTTTTGAGGTTGATCATGGGAGTGAGTTGGAGCTGCTCTAGTCATATGTTGAGGAAAGCAATAGGACGAGATAAAATGGTAGTCAGGTAACAGAGAAGAGCCTGGAAGTTTTAATAGAAACTAAGAAATGGTGACGGAAGCAAAATTGCATAAGCATATATCCGGGAGGTTATGGATAAACAAAGGAGGGGTAACGTGGGACGTGAATGTGATCTGCAAGTGAGGCTTAGAGTGTGTTAGGAAATAGAGGAAGGAATTACGGCAGGGCAAGGAGAAGAGAGATGGAAAAAAATTGCGGATTAAAAGTACAACAGCTAGTAGGGAATGGATAAGAGTCATTGAGAATCAGAGTACCTGAAAAAGATCAAAAAAGAGGGCAAATGGAATAGAAAGGTGAGATTCAGAATGGGAGAGGGTGAAAGAGCATGTAGGTATTGGGTGAATAAAGAAGAGAATTTGTGTAGAGTGTATAGGTATCAAAGATGGTTGTCTGTGTTGGAGAGGTGTACAGGTGACGAAAGGAGAGCATTAGAGAGACAGGGAAGTTGATTTTGAATGAAAATGGTCAGGAGGAGGAATGGATAAATAAGCTTAAAGATCTGCAAATAAGAGCAAAGGTAGAGCACAAGGTAGGAAAAAAAGACAAAGCGTGTTTCCTAAAGAAGGAGAACCAGAAAGTAGTGTTGCGGAATAGAATCCAATTTTGAGATTCATAGTGGCAAGAGGAAAAGGAAGCCCAGGGCAAGGTCGCAAGCGTTTAGAAGTGAGAATAGTAATTAAGACGAACGGTAGCAAATAATTGGTAAGGCTTGTTTGTAAGAATACATGCAATTATTATGTAAAGACTCCGAACCCCGTAAAAGGAAGAGAGTGTAAAGAAAATAAAGAAAGATTAAAAAAGATGTATTTGGTTAAAAATTTATATATTTTGTTGAAAATTCGTCTTTATTGATAGAAAATTGATCTTCTTGAGCTTTTTTCTAATTGTCACGGTTACGTCGAACTGAACTAAGGCGAATTGACTTTGTTTTTCTATCTATTTAGCGCAGTTCCGAAATTCAAGTAGATAATGAAATGGTTTCAATTTGGAATACCGAATTGGTTCTTAGGCAAACGTAATATATTTTACCATACCTTTGAAGGAGGGCTCTATCTGAATTTAGAGTTGAACGGACATACTGAATAAAACGTATATGCATCATTACTGATCTGCAAGGAAGGCCGCTTTCGGATTAAAGAAACACTCTATCTACATTTTATAGTGCAGTAATTAGTTAACAGAATTTATAAATATTGCAATAATTTTATAATTTACTTATTATCTACCATTTTGTCATTTTGTATAATTGTTATCAATAAATCATCGAAGGATCACTCAAAAAATTGCAATAAAAATTAGTTGGAAATTCAAAACTGTATATATGTTTTTCCTTTCAGAATGTTGAACCAAACTAGGTGAGAATCAGCACGAAAAACGTCTCTATAAACATAGATTTTCCTTCACTCAACGCGAGTGACTGATTAACGGACGAGCAAACACCTATTTTGATATCTTCGATCTTCCTTATTTTCTGTAACAAAAAATTAGAAATCCTACTTCTAAGAAAATACAAAATAAAATACTACTAGCATTTCAACTCTTGTCTCCATTTTCTGTCTTATTTCTGACTATATTTTCTTTTCCTATATTTTATTTTCAATTCTGAAATACTACTTCAAAGAACATTGTCTTTTTGTAAAATCTTGACTATCCATTATTTCAAATATTTAAATATTTTATTGTTTTTAAATTTTATCTTCTTCTGTATTTTGGTATCTTCTCCTGCTACTATCTTTGATTCCATCAAATTTTAATGAAATAAAATAAATGTAAATTCATAATAATCTACAACCGTGGTATATGTAAAAAGTTTCGAGTACATTTTTCTGTTATCTCCTTCCTTCTACACTCCTCGTACATCTCATTTTTTGTCTCCGCTGCTTCATTTGTTTATCTTCCGTTATCACCTGTAACTCTTTCTGTTCCGCCTGTAGCTGTCTCAATACTTTCTTGTTCTATTTGTCTTGTGTCTTTGTTTGTGTTAATATTTTGTTTCAGTAGTGTAAAATTAATTTGTTTACATGCATGCTATTTTAAAAATTCTAAATCTATTTTTTATCTCTAATCTATTCTTTAGTTCGTAAATGGTTGGCGATATCTGGGCTTTAATAATGAAAGAAACTTCAAAATTTTTGTTAAGTTTCTTAGCGATGCTTTCCGCTTTATTTGAAAAGTCTTTTTCGTACACCACACCTGTTCTCCTACTTCAAAACTAACTGGTCTGTGTCTCAAATTATAATATTTCGCCTAATTATTATCACTTGATGTATCTAAGCTTTCACGAATTCTTCTCTAATTATTAGCTGGTGTAAAACCGGTTGGTATGTCTTTTCGTTCTTGTGGAATGAAAGGGATTTGATTAAGGATGATATTCAGGTGTTTTCGAATTTCTAATTCCAAATGATTCTGTTAGAATAATCATTACTTTATTTTCTTATTCTTTTTCATGATCTATGAATAAAATTCAAGGTATTCCCCACTTTGATATTATTTGTTTGGAAATGCCCTTTCTATTGCTGTTTCTAATTTATTTCTGACTGGAATTATCTCTACCCACTCAGTAAACATATCCACAAAAACTAGTATGTACTTATTCGTCGACATTGACAATGGCAATGGTCGTATTATATCTAAAGCTACTATTATCCAGGGTTCCTCGATTATTATTTTGCCCATAAGTTCTACTTGATTATCAACCTTTGGTTTCATTCATTGGCATGTATCGCATTTTAGAACGTATTTTAACGTTTCCGAATACATCCGAAGCCAAAAATAATTTTCCGTTAACTTCGCATATGTTTTTTCCATTTCAAAGTGTTCTGCTTGTTCATTCTCTTGATTCTCAAGTAAAACCTGTTCTCGTAATTCCTTTGGGATTTTCATTTTTCACGGGTTGCCATATAAAACTAAACTTGATTTTCAAGGGTTTGATTGGAGAAAATTCCGATAAACTATTCCATAATTATATTCTTAAAGCTCAAAAGCCCATCTTACTAGTCCAGCTATCGGATTTCTTCAATTATGAAGCCATTTTAAGGCGATGTGGTCTGTCAAAGCTTTTAGTGAATGTCCCAAATAAAACCTAAATTTCCTTAATGTCCACACTGCAGCTAAGCATTCTTTTTCTGAAGAATAATATACATATACACTTCACCCCATTTAACCCTCTGCTTACAAACGCTACTACATAATTTTCGCAGTTTATTGTTCAAGTAAGTATGGTTCCTAAGCCTGTATTACTGGTATCGGTTTGGAGTTGGAATGGTTCTTCTAAATCAGTACATAACAAAATTGCTGCTGTCATGAGTAAATGTTCAATTATCGTGAATGCCTGCTCCTGTTCCAAAGTCCATTTCCACTCTACTTCTTTTTTCAGTAATCTTCCCACGAGTTCCTTAATTTCTGAAAATTTTGGAATGAAACGTCGATACCAACACGCCACACTTATATGTCTCTGTTCCTCTTTTACTGTTTTTGGTATCAGAAATTCAAACATTGATTTTATTCTCTTCTTTTAATTTATCTAGAACTGTTTCCAATTGTTTGAGATGATTTTTAAAATTGTTTGAAAATACTACGATATCATCAAGGTAGAAAAACCAATTGGACTTAAATATAGTGTTATTATTTGATCCATCAGGCACTGATGTGGATCAGGAGCATTAATCAAGCCGAATGAGGTCTGCTTAAACTGATACATTTCCTTACCTGGGAATATAAATGCTGTTATAGGTTTTGATCCATCGTCTAACGATACTTGATAATAAACCCAACGAAGATAGGTCGCAGACCCATTTCTGTCCTAATTGGAGTAGGGTATAAATGTTTTTTTTTATGTTATTTTATTGACTTTCATCAAGAATAAGCAATACCTATATATGTATATCTAACGTCTGGCTTCCTTATCATCAATACAGGATTTGACCAATCACTATTAGATGGTTCTATTATTTTTTGCACATCTATTTTATGCTTAGTTAAATGGTTTGGCCTCAATTCCTTTCCCAAGTCGTATTATCATTTCTCAAATAAATCCAATAACTTTGCCTAATTATGAATAATTTTTTTATCATAGAGATATTTTTTTCCTCAATTATATCATTCACTTTATTTAGTAGTTAATCATTTTTCTTTCCATCCAATATTAATTTATCTTCAATTACCTTTTGTAACTTGCAATCTTCAATGTTCGCTTCTGAACCCGTATTTCTTTGGCTTTTGCTCTTTATATTAGTCGTATGCTTAATTATTTTCCTATCATCTCTGTTTATGTTTTGACTAACCTCCAGCTGGTCTGCTGGTCGATTTGAGCCTAGTGACCTGTGAGGCTGAGAAAATAGGTTTTGGTAGCAAATCTCTGTCTGTGCCTGGCATGTGATTTTGCAAGCTAAAATTTGATCCAAATATCAATATTTTTTTCTCCTCGATCTTTATATTTTTATCTGAAACTAACTTATATACTCTTATTATGCTTTTTCGTTTCATGTATCGACGTTTCTTAAATCTCACTTGAATTCGGTTCTTTTAAATATTTTATTTGTGGTAATTCCGACCAATTACTTATGTATGAGTGTGTTGCTCTTGTATCAATTAACACTCTATGACTATGATTTTCAATCTTCACTAACAAATAAAATCGTCTTCCGTCCGAAATCATTGTGTCTGAATCTAGATATTTTGGTGGCGTTTGATTTTATTTCTTATTTTCCGCCTTTAAAACTGCACCGTTTCCCTGATCTATAGTATGCCAACAATCACTCTGGATATGGCCTTTGCCCCTGCAATTGTAACATATATAATATTTCCTTTTCAATTAATTGGCTCAATAATTATTATCTAATCCAGTTGGAATCACGTCGAAAAAGCATGAAAAATGCATTGATGTTGCACATAACAATTATAGTGACAATTATATTGATTGCACCTTGAATAGTCTTGTTCAACACAACCCTACGTCTTGGAACGTTCCCTAACGTTTGGAAACAGACAAGGGTTTGTGCCGTTTTCAAAAAAGGAGATGAATTTCAGGCCGAGAATTACCGCCCGGTCTCAATCATAAATAACTTTTCGAAGGTCTTTGAGAGGTGTCTATACGACATGATTTTTAAC